>JABUQX010055868.1:22500-43134 GCA_015478945.1 Trachelipus rathkii
CTCACCCCATCTGGGGGGATGATACACTGATGATATATATATATGATATTATATATATATATTATATTATATATATATATATAATTATATATATATATATATATATATATATATATATATATATATATATATATATATATATATATGATATTATATATAATTTGATATATATATATATTATATGATGATATATATATATATATATATGAGGTGCTACATTTCATTTAATGGGATTATTAATTAATTATTCTTTTAATTTAACTAATAATAATAGATGTATTAAAAAAAAAGTATAAATGACTATACATTATTGCTATCTAGAAGTATTTTTCAGAAGTAATGAAACTTTTCTCTTTATTAATTTGGATCCTTTTTTTCCATTACACAAACGAGGTTGTGTGGGAGAATGAAAATTTCAGAGAGCAAAAAGTTAAAAGAAGAACACCAAAAACAACGATGGGGATGGTCAAAGAAATCGCTGGAGAAGTATTGGGATTTGACTTTGACAAGTTACCGCTATTTCAAAAAAAGAAAAAAGAAGGCAAAAAAGTCAAGCCGAAAACTAAGACAAATGTTACAAAAGCTCTTAAAAAGGCTAAACAGTTGGATCCAGATATAGTGGATTACATGACAATGGAGTCACAGAAATTTGAATCAGATATGAGAGAAAAAAGTATGGAACAAAAGCCTTTACAATTAGATGTCTTTCTTCGGCCTGGAATGAAGAAGGCTTTTATAATGAGAGAGAGGCTAAAAGTTTATTATTACTGCCTTAATAAAAGAATGGAGGCACTTTCTATTCTACATAGAGTTACAGCAAGAGCGAAAACGGTCTACGTCAGTGAGACGAGAGTAAAACTTTATGCTTATGCTTTCTGCAGACACCCTATTTATCCAAACGCAGTTCACTGGCAACACAAACACCCTCAAAAACCTTTGAAGGTTATTTATCCCGATTATTCTTCAAAATTTTTAACTCCTGATGGATCATTAGAGTTAAATGGCATTCGCAACGAAGACGAAGGAGATTACTTCTGCATTTGTAATTCAGTTACTGTGGCAATTTGGCGTTTAGAAGTAGAACATCCGAAGCATATACAAAGAGTGAGCGAATACGTAGAACCATTTCCAATGACAACTAATTTCTTGGACGAATACAAATTAAAAATCTTAACGTTATGGAAAGAATGGACACCATGTTCTCAATGTATGGAAATGGGTACAAGAACCCGATTCGGTGCTTGTCACATTCAATCAACTTTTTCATTCATTAACATGTCTCTCTAGAGTGTAGGAAGATGGGTAAAAAGTTTCGGTGTTGTACATTCACTCTATCTGACTTCTTTACGAAAAGTTGCCTTCTAGGTAATAATTGCTACGAAGACAGTTATGTGTAGCTTCAGAGGATACAAAAGATTGCAGGAGGGGGCTAATGGCCGTTGATTTTTTGCCAAGCCTATTGGTAGAAGTTTTGGGGCAGAGCCTCTTTACTTCTAGAAGATTCTGTTGGGAATGGTAGTATCCAATATAAGCTATTAGGACTAGGTTTTGCAATACTATCAGATATTGGCTGCAGGAAACTATAATCCTCGTGACAGCCAAAAAATAAAGAGGACTTGTGCCTGAGAATGTTTCAGCATGAGATGTTGGATATGTTTAAGCGTAAGATAAGAGTTACAATGTCAGAACAAGGTCGAGGGGCAAAGAAGAATATAATAAAAGAAAGAAAATCGGAATTAGAAACTGGCTATTGTAGAAAATGTATTGATGTATTGCTATTTAATTACTAACTGATAACTTTTATCATCTAGGTGTGTATTACGTATATTAAGGTTTTGTTTTTCATGAAAATGTCGTTGCCATTAGTACCTAACGACCAGAAACTATCTGCTATCAAGATGCACATTTCCTTCATCCTTCTTAGTTTCCTGATTGGTTGTTAGTAGATGAAATATGGCATCTCTTCTAGCATAGAACCCACACAGATTAGCGTTAGCGAATTCCAAACTTTATCAAGTATTAAACCTTTCACTCGATCACCAGCACCGACTTACCTCTAGAGTTCAATATTCCACGGCACTTCTGCGAGAGCAATACTAGATCCCTGCTAATGTTTTTTTATAATTGATAACACAAAATTGACGAAACCCGATTGTTCAGACCTTCCTTCATCCGAAGACCACATAATGTGCACGAAATCAAATTTCCTGTATACAAATGTTTCCCCCAGGTTGAAGTCTATCTTAAGGAAACTTCACTAGGCGCGTCAGCGGCTAATTATCCTGTTTTTATACTGATAGACGGTTACCATGGAAACAATTTTGTTAAATTATTCAAGTACGACGCAAAACAATCATCATCTACATCATGTGGTTTTATAGTTTCAAAAGATGAAGCTGCCACATATAGATAAAGCAGCTAAATGTCCATAACATATATTACTCAAAATATCACCGTAGAAATGGCCGATATCTTCTCTCTACTTCTTTTTCTACCATCTTTAGATACTAGAATCATTTTATCAGCGAGTTCCACATATCCTAAATTGCTCTTAAAATAGAAAATGTAAACCTAGCTGTTACACTGGTAATATTCTTCATTATTTCTTCTGTTTTTCAAATGTTGAGGGCCTTATCTCTAGTGTCAGAAAAGGAAATTATCACCTATCAGTCGGCATTTGTGAACCATGCAAATCGAATCGCTTTGGAAAGTACTACATGAAGTACGCCTATTAAGAGAGTTGAAACAAGATATTAATTTGATGTAGGTCAAGTGAACATTATCGAGATATCAAATAGTCGCTAACATTGTTGAGTGAAGCGGAAGGATTTACCATCAGAAAATTAATAATTAGGGATTGTGAATCATGACGCGCTACTGTGGGAGAGTTTATCACTTAAAATGTCACCCTCTAAGTTATAGATTCACACTTTCGGTGCCTTAGGAGGTATCAGTTTACCATGTGAACTGGAACTTAGCTCACGGACGTGATTATGAAATTTATACAACGGAGACCTATCTGCTCTGTAGCTCGTTCCTTTTTACGACTAATTAGGAACTAACGTCTGTATCATGTACATGATATGTGGGACAGGCCTTAATAATTCTTGAAGAATAGAAATATAATTAGTAATTCATATGCCTATGATCTCACTGCCGACCTTTCAACTTGTAACGCCTATCATTTAAACATTTGTTGAGAAAAGTGGTACCTTAGACTAAGTTCTCTCTTTTGATCAATCTACAAAACACCCATTCACTGTGTGTTGGTCCTATTCTTCGAAGCATACACTCACAAATACATTGAAATGACCAGAGTAACGCACGTACATTTGAATTATAAGATGAAGAGAGATTGCACACAATAAATTCGGTTGTTTAAAAATGAACCATCGCTTTTTAGGTTGTTCGCAATTATTTATAGAAATAAACTTCTGTCAATTTGAGAAATGGCATACAAGACCTCGCTCAGTCATCTCAATACATTGCCGAAACAGCCTTTTCCGATTGCACCATAATTATACTTCAACTAAGGACATTGGATTTCTCGTTTATAGAGCCCAAAAACGATTGCTGTTCACATAATTGATTCTTGGGAACTTAAACTTTATATTGAATATCATTATATTCACTATTTTTAAAATATAATAATGTAAGGCTTGTGGTAAAGAACCTGTCTACCTCTATTCAAACCCTTATATTCTAATCTTATTGTGGAAGTCTATGGTATTATTTCATTATGTGCTTTTTTAATAATGTATGTTTAATAACCTTGTAAATAATTTGATTTACTAAAATTTGAAAGGCAAAAATTTGATGGTTGGGATTATTATTATTAATGCAACTACATGAATTAAACTCGATGTTTATTACCCTTAAAACGACTCGTATGTATAAAAAGGTTTTTAATAAAATTTTCGTACAATTTTATTAAAATAATAATGTTTAATATAACATTGGAAATATGTTTTTCTATACATTTACAATTTTTAAATAAAAAGTAATTAAAAACAAATAAAAAAAGAAAAAACAGAATAATAATCATAATAATATATCAATAATCAATAATATGTAATATTACTCGAAATGAAATCACTATGTCAAAAAACGGATCAGGGAACTGCAGCATTAATAAAAGATTTAAAACAAAAAAGTTTAAAAGAAGAAACAACTTGCTTGGCTTAATAATATTTAAAGCAAGCAAAAGTATACTTTTTAAAAGCAGTAAGCATATGAAGTTCAAACAGTAAACATAAAGCATACTAATTCACTCTATGGGTGTTAGGTAGACACCTCTATTGAATTTACATCTTTTTGGTTTGAGTCACGAACAATGTTATAAATATCAAGCGTGGAGTTTTAGCGTTAACAGCATGATGAGTTAAAGCGAGTAAACTAAAATGCATACTAATTCCCTTTGGTGTTGGTAAACCTCTATCTTTTATTCTGCTTTTAGGATTATAGTAATGTTAATGATATATTGAGTTAAAGCAGTAAACGCAGTATGAGTATATACAAGTAAAACCACGTAAATCAACTAAAGCATACTTCCTTGGTGTTCAGGCTAACACCTCTATTTGATTTACTGATTTACTGCTTTTAAGGTACTTGTAATGGTTAATTAAATATATGATGTTTAAAGCAGTAAAGCAATATGAGTAAAAGCAGTAAAGAGAGGTAAACTAAAAGCATGACTAATCCCTGTTGGTTTAGGTAAAACAAAATATAAAGGTGATGATATTCATTAAAATGGTATTATCTGAAAAAGAATAATAGTTTTAATCAGAAAATCTTTGTAATTAGAACTATGAAAGATCCATATTTTTAACTCAATTAGTAATATTTGAAAAGATACATGGAATTATTTTCTGGTAATTGATCAAAATTTTGTTAAAAATGAGTTAAATTGGCTGCGGCCGCACTGCGGCGGCAGTTACGCGAAATATTGCCGCCTATTGCGCGGCCACTGCGCACGGCGGTTACCGGTAATTATTCGCGCCTTCGGTGCGCACCGCGGCGGTTTCGCGGTGGGGCTCACCGTGCGGTACGCCGCCACTGCTGAAAAAGCGTTGACGTTCCCTGTCTTCAAATTCCAGGCGCTCGAGGCGCTGCATGGCTGTCGTGCTATAGCAGTGTTAAAATAAAGATCATAACGTCATAAGTACGATTAAGCCACCACGAGGCTGTAATTTTTTGTGTAATATATCAGCCGAAATTGGCGATTTCCTCATTCGTCCTTATAACCTATGTGCGTAGGACACCCATATTTGCGGCTTTTCTGGCTCCGGGAGGTCCTAGAAACTTCTTATGCTTGAAAAAAGTGGGATTCTCAGCATTTAGCACTGCATGTGCGCACTCACTGTGGCACTACACCTGGCACTCATTCTAAATATCTCATAGAAAACATCACAAGCCACACCTTAGCGGGCTTAGGGAACCATCAAGTGAACCAGTCAATAAATCTTGAGTATACATCAAAGTGAACATCAAATATATGGTACCATCATAAGATACCCTCCATCTAAAGTTGAGCCATTCAAGAGTTTGGATGCCATCCAACCAAAGTTGAGGCATCAAAAAGCTGGGCATTAAAGTTGATAGTGCTATTCGAAGCTGGCGGATCAGAGTTGAGGCGAGCAAATCATGAGGCTGAGGCAGTCGTAGAATCTGTTATTATTCCCTGGTGCCCGTTTGGTATGATTAGATGCTCAAAAAGGGTATGTGTACACGAGAGAAAAATTTAGGTTACTATCAAAATTGCCCCTCGTGTGAAGACCAAAATGGGTTGGTCCGATAAAATTTAGTTGGCCGAAAAGAATTAAGGATGTACCAATAATAGGGTGGCTCGAAAATTGACACCTGGAAGACGCAACACGGGCTTGGGTAGTGTTTGTGACGTGGGTTTATCACCCTTGAGAGGTGAGAATTAGTGCAAGTGTACATATCTTATTCACGGTTGATGTGTCAAAGTGTGTCATAATGTTGAATTGTGTAAATAGCTCTAGTGTACGTGTTGTTGTGGTTTGTGTCGTGGGTGTAGGTATGTATAGTGATGTACGCTGAAGCACGATGTCGTCATACTCTATATATCGGTGAGATATATATTATATATATATACTATCATATATTATTATATATATCAATATATATAGTAATTACTAATAGTATTATCATATTCAATATATAAAATAGAGTTTATATATATTATATATTTTTATATTATATTTATATAATCGTTAGAAAGTGTGTGCGTGTGTGTTGTAATTGATAGTCGGTAAGTGTTGTAGGGGTAGTTGCTGATCCTCGCTGATGGAAACTCACAGTTAGCGCACACGCCACCAATTCAGGTCAGATTACTAATGACCTCATGTTGAGTCGCAACGAGATAGCCTTACCAAAGGCAAGGTGGACAGTAGCCTGAGGAGTTCTCAAAACTTTATGACCCACTTCATCCCTCTCATGACCTTCTCGTGAGAGAATGCTCCAGTTTTGTCAGCCCTTGATACCTATGATTCAATAGGCCTAAAACCGGAAAATTATCAAGGGCAAAAATTCAAAAATGGTGGCTAAGCCCTAAAGGGGGGCCTAAAAAATATGGGCAATACGTACGGACGATCTTCGCATTCGACCGTCTGGCAAGCCCCTTCGAAGGTCCTCAATGAAAATCAAGGCCAAAAAAGGCTCACGGTCAAAAAAGGTCATAGGTCCAGTGTAACAGATTTGCTGGTTATATATTTACATCGCAGAACACTAACGATATTCCCGTTCCTACTGACTAAAGACCATCGACAGGCGTAAAAGGTTCAAAGGTGATTTTGTTAGTGGATATGTTTAATAAAACGCGCCAGGATTTTAAGACTGTAGAATGGGGTTGAAAGATCGAAGACCAGAGCAGATGAATCGGTAGAGCAGTTTCTTTCCAAGGTTGTGGTTGCAGATTAACTTTATGCCATCACTTTGAACCGGTCACAAAAAGGGTGAGTATGGAATAGCGGCACATCACGTCTCTGTTCCTAAAATAAGCTTGTTCCTCTATGACAAGGAAAAGTGATGCTCGCTTGTTTTCTCAACTGGAAAGACACCCATTGTTTTTGGAGTTTATGGACGATGGCAGTAGTTAATGCAGACACTGCACTACGGTACACAATCTCAAAACATTCATCAAGAGTAAGCGACCCGGTATGTTGTCAAATGGGGTTATTCTTTTGCACGACAACGCCCTCGCATGTGGCAAGTGTGCCAGGATTTACAGGGGACCTTTCGTTGGGAGGTCCTCTACCACTGCACAACCCCCTATAGCCTCGACCTTTCTCCCTGGTATTCCACATTTTCGGCCCATTGAAGAAAGCTCCCAAGAGCCGCAGGGTTCGCGAACGATGCCGAGGTTCAGGACGCCGTTGAATATTGGGTCTGCAGCCAACCATGAACGTTCTTCGCTCTCGCGTATCCACAATCTATTGAGTAACATGCTGGGACATTTGCTTCAACTGACAAGGCGACCATGGGTAGCAGTTTGTAGCCCATTCCTGTATGTTCACATATTCCATAATCACAATTCCAATTTTAAGGGTTTATATGATAATTACATTTTTATTACACAAAAATATCCATTTATATATTATTATCATATTTTTAACAATGTATTAAATATAAGTTTAATGTCTAATCTTATTCTATAGAACTTTTCTTCATCTTATCTAGTCACACATATATTACATAAATTATTTGTTGAATTTGCCCTTATTATATAGTTATTTTTACCTCCTATTCCTTTCACCTGTTTCATAATTGGTATATACAATAATACTTACTCTGGTGTATAATTATTATTTATACTATTCTACATATGTGTTATAAATGTTTCTCACCGTATCCATACTTATCACTTTCGGTCTATACACTGTTTCTTGCTAATCAATTTACACACTTACTGTTTCTTAATCCTCACTATATACATATCTTATAGTATCAGGTTAGCGAATCCCAGAGTTTTGTGGTGTAGTGTGTGAAACCGGAATCTACTCAGAAATTATTTTTATGGTTAAAGTTGGTATAACTCTGGAAGTCCGACATATGTTTTGTATAGGTGTTGGTAAGCAGTGATCAATCATAATAAAAACTATGCTCTGTGAAAATCACCTACTATAAGTTAAGTTAAGTAGTAATATTATAAGTATTAGTGTAACTATCTATCGACGCTACAAATGTTTGAAACCGAGATAGTACTTTATCAAGCAACATTATAGCAACTCTCTTACTAACTTTAAGTGTTTCGACTGCTTTTATAGTTATCGTTTCTTATTAATTATACATTTATATTTTTATGAACTTTAAATTGCAATTGAAATTGTTTGCTATTTGTTTAGTCAATATTTTTTCCAGATTGCAATAATATTTATGGCTCTAGTTCTCTTATTGATAGTGCGTTATCTCCTATGCTTAATTATTTATTATTATTAGTTTATATTAATTAATTATTTATTATTATATTATATATATTATATTATTTAATATATTTAATTAATTAATTATATTTATTATTATTATTATATTATATTATTATTTAATATATATATAATTATTAATTAATTTAATATACTTAATTACATCCATATTATTCCGTTAATATATATATATATGACTACTCTAAGGGTTTGCTATCATCTACTTTTGGTATATAAATGTAAGGATAGAAATAGTTCGAAGAAACATAATAATTGCCTGTTGCTCTCTCGGGAGCTCTCACCAGTTCTAGATTTCTATCGTAGTTACAAGTTCGCGAAGTTAGGGTCATTCATCATACGTTCCTTTTACCATGCTTGTCTCACTTCTAGCGTGGTCTTAATATGAATAACCTGCTCTCTGCGATTGCATTTATGCGTTACGTATATACTGCTATATGAACGTATGACTATAATTGGATAGAACAATTGACTTTACACCTCAATAATGTTATAAGTTATGTACCCACTATTGTATTATCCTTATTATTAATCCAGTGGATATAAACTTATCTTACACTCAAAATCAATCCTGGAGTAATGATTTTTCCCACAATTAGTGATTATACTCCCAAAACTTGAGATTATCCCAGAAACAATTTAAATGCATGCCCGATTAAGCTCGGGGTTGGTTATTGTGCTCCCAAATCCGGAGATCAACTCCCAGACTTGTTTATGGCATACCAATAACCCTCGCAGGGCCTAGAAAAACCATTATCTAGTTATTATAATTAAATGGTATTGTAATAAATTTTATGAATATAAATATACGTAATTATTATTTAAAACTTATTTAAATTTATAGTATATATTATATTTAAACCACCCTTAATATTGCACTTGATGATGATTAAGCTACTTACCCAATAAACGAGCAATATAAATCTTAATTAGCAATCATAATAATGAAATTTAATTTCACATGAGATTTATATTTGATCGAATCAGATAGATGGCCTGTTAATAACTTAATGAAAACAAATATTAATATAATTCAAAACTGTAATTTAGAAATAAGAAACATATATGAGTAATATTAGCACCTATTTTATCAATATAAATATTAGAATATATAAAATAAATACTATTACTTATCACCTTCAGTTTAACGTGTTACCAAACTTTGTTAACATAATTTGGCAGATTTTTATGTCTAGATTTTATATAGTAGATAAATAGAGTAGTCTTGCTGTATAGGCTCCTCAATCTCGGTACCACTGTGCTCTCATCATACTACCGTAAATATTAAAATATAATATCATTACTAATTTTATACAGTAATTTTTCTCGTCTCCAAATGGAATAGCTTTACTTTTCTTAACTGTGGAAACTACGTTTCCTTTGTCGGATCTAGTAATATATATATTATTATATACAACATAAATGTTAATTATTTGAGCAATTTAGTGTAGTAACTTGCGAACAAGTAAAAACTAGGCCGTCTATTCCTTATTTTTTTTTACAGATATCTGGTGGCGTCTCGTGTATATGCCATTTCAACTTAGATAAATCTCATTCTGCTTTTAATTAAGATTCTTCAATTGGGCTTATCCAATAGATTACTTCTTGCAAAATATATAGTTTACTGACTCAAATCTTTCAGGTCTTCTTATATGGCACATATTATCCCCTGTTCTATATAGTATTATCAATAAATTTGACTCAATGAAAAATAATAAATTAAATGTTTATTTTGATTTTATTAAAACCTCTCTTCACTATATGTGATTATATTAAATATTGATCCAAAAATGGTTTATAAAAATGGATTGATTAGCTCTGATATAATTAAAGTCTGTGTGTAGCTCGCGAGAGAGATCAGAGAAATTGTTTTGGGGTCCTCGCTCAGGATATACCTCTCTCGAAAGTTTATCCCAGTTTTCTTGTTGCAATACTGATACTGAAATTATCATAACCAATGTATCTAACTGATACGAATACATTATCTCTCCTAGCCTAGTATTTTCAAAGATTTGCCCCTTTAACACTATTTCGCGCTCAGCGATATAATACTGACTTGTGAGTGAACACCTTTATATCTCCTGAATGCTATACGTGCGAATTTTTCTCTGGATTAGACCTTACAAAAGTTTAGATTCTTTAGAACTATAGTTTTTGTATAACATTCTCAAATGCAAATCTATTTTAGCTGACCTCAGACCAGAAATAATTTGCAAATAGAACTATGATAGCTGCAATATTCTGATGAAAGAATATGGCGGATATTGAAAATATAAAAACAGCTTAATTAAGTCCTTGATTTAAAACAAATAAGGAAACCTGATATAATAAAAGAATGATGCATCATTATATAAACATTGTTAGAGATTGTTAACGCACTTATTCGCATGTCTGAGGCTTCAGGATTGTACAGATGCCGTATGTTTTTGGTCAGGCAGAACGAAATAATATATTTGAATAACAGTTATTGATATGGTTGACTAAGGACTGTGCCGACTAATGTTGTCGTCTACTAAATCGTTATTACGATTACTATATGAGAGTGTTATTTCAGTTATTGGAATCTTGTGATATTGCGTGTTTCAATAGGTAAAAATGGTTTTTTTTCTACGTATTGCTACCATTTATCTTAGTGACATTATTGACTAGTTTAGGCAGTGCATGAGGTTGACTAGAGAATAGGTGTGTTCTCATTATAGTTGTTAATGAGATCAGTTATATTAGGACGCAAAGATCGTGCGACACAAAAAAGACTGGACCAGATGATATATGTATATCAGCAAGCCGTTGAGGTTTTGCGCATTGAAAAAAAATTGGGCTACAATTGTTTAAAAGAAAGATGTTATTACTTGTAAGCTCTTATTTACTAGCATACTGAGGCACTGATTTTTTACGTTAAACCTAAATAGTATCACCCTAGTTATCCTCAATTCCATCAATATGCATATTTACATCTTACTTTTGAGATAGAGCTATTTTAACTCAAACTCTTTACTTTAATCATTTTCTTCTCCATAATCTAACCTATTACCCCTTACTCTCCCCCCTACCTTTATGCCTCTCAAATTGTTTATGCAAAATTATTTTATTATTTTATTTACCTCATTTGTGTATATATATATATATATATATATTATACTCGAAAACTGAATAAATAATTTATGTATCGTTATAATAATTATATAAAAAGTAAAAAAAATAAAAAAAATATTTTGCTTCGTTGTCTCGCACGCAGCGGTAGTAGGGTAGCCTCTAACTGCCTCAGAAGGATATAAATAACCTAATAATATAATGCTCCAGTACGTATAGATATTGGATATTACAGCCGTTATTATTTCAATTAATTGATTACAAATCAATAAATATTTTTCATTTTCTCAGGCAATTAAATTGGTCAGCTGTAATTCTCAATAAATGTATCCAGTTTTTATATACTATCGCAGTTATATATAAGAACACATAGTGTTTCACACAATAATGCTAAACGCTGGCCGCCTATATATATATAAAGAATATGAATATTATATTATAGATAGAGTATAATGGTGATATATATATGTAATGATATATATATAGTGATATTAATATAATATTTATCGTTCTGTATTCAAATATGACAAAAAAAAGTATTAACGTACGTTTTTGATGTAGTATTCCAAAAATTTTAATATATATATATTATAGATGGACAGAAGTTACTTAACGGCCCACACGGAACGGAGGCTCGGATCAAAAAAAATTTTCACAGGTGCATCGTATAAGATGACATAAAAGATGTTCTAGAGGGATCGAAATGAATTTTTGTGTTTTAACGCAATAGTATCTTAGGGCGAAATAAATATATATCTTAGATATGTAATAAAGTATTACACGGCAATGTTAGGGGCTCGAGCCGACGGGGGACACAGGGGGGACGTTTCCATACCACCGTAGGGAGGGGTGGAGGAATCCCCGCGACACCCAAATACCAAGAAGAGCGGGGAGGGATTCGGAGGAACTCCCTTGCCCCGTGAGGGGAGAAAGTAAGTCCTACCCCGTTAGTACCGACTTAAACTGACAAAACTGCTACCTTGCCATGGTATTGTCATGCACCTAAAACTGCATTCTTTAATTAACAATAAACCTAAGGATGCCATTTGCCATCACGTCTATTTATTTTAATGTGATAAACGTTTAAAGGGTACGATTAGGACTTTTCTCCTCATATTGCGTGATATTATTAGACTAATTTTTTTTTTTTACATTTTCCTGTACTATGAATTGTTACCAGGCTTCCAAATGTATTCATATTTTCGCTGCCAGCTATTAGAAGATTTTTGAGATATGATTTTTTTGTTCATTTCGAACCCTAAACCGTCTTTTATGTTACCAATGAAAGCTCATGTGAGAATTTTTTTTGGATATTGAGCTCCCTCCGTGAGTGGGCGCTTAAGAAACTTTACATATATATGATATAGATATATATATATATATATTATATAGTATATAAGATATATTATATATATATTATAGATATATGATATATAGATAGCTATATTATATATATATTAGATTTATATTATGATATGAATAAGTAGCGTGAGTGATGGTGAGATATGGAATATATATATAGGAGCTTTACCCTTTAAAAGGATGTTAACGATATATATCGAACGAACGATGAATGCATTAAGTATATTTACTCAACCAATTTTAAGGCTAAAGTGCTAAAATAAATCAAAAATTGACTTTTTTTTTTTTAAAGAGTAGAAACGAAATACCCCAGCATGTTAAACCGCAAAGAATGAAACGAGTGCAGAGGTACCTCGGCCTCACGGGGTGACAACGGAGGATGAGAGGGGACTTCGTTCCCCCTCTGTCTCCCATCGGCTGCTCGAACCCCTTAATTTTCTTTTTTTTTTTTTAAATTAACATATATTTTGCTCTCTTTTGAGAACATAATAAATTATTTCTTTGGCAACTTTGGCAGCTCCTTCTTACTGCAGAATCGCGCTAGTAATAAGACATTCGTAATGTATTCTGAATGATGTGACATTATTAAAAATCATGCAAAAATCCTTAGTGTATTGTAAGAGACTTCTTTTTTTTTATTACATTTTCCGAACTAAAATTGTTCTCTGATTGCAAGAATGTCATTTTTTTTAGCAATATAGCACGTGCACTAGAGTTCGATTGAATGGTCATTGTCCCAAGGCTTAATTTTTAGATATCATTCCTCTGGAGTTTGAGATTTACGTTTTGAGTAGTGTAAAAAAAGATAAGCGGCCTAGAAATATAATATTAATTAATACATATATATATATATATAATATATACTATAATATATTATTTTATATATATAATATATATATATATATATTATATATATATATATTATCGAAGCACTGGTTAAACGAAACCTATATACTATAACATTAAACAGGGTGACGTATTTTACGAATATTTAAAAAACAAAGTAGTGGACTACTTTGTTAATTTTTTTTAAAATTTTACAGCAGCTATTGCAATCGAGATAAAGCACACATATTTCAACAATTTGCTTATATATATATAATATTATTTATATATATATATATATATATATTATAATATATATATATATATATATATATATTAATATATATATATATATTTAATTTATATAGTATATTATATATTAATATATTAGTGTTAATAATTATAGTGTAATTTTTTACTTAATTAACCGCGGTTTCGGTTTTTTTCATTATAGGTTCCTATATATTTTATTCCATACAACCCTTTGCGGTTTTTGCGGTTCTTTAAATTTTTCAACCAACCGCGGTTTCGGTTGTGCTTTAAAAACAAAATTAGACATATTGTATTTGTATACTGACAATATATATTTATATATTATATTATTATTATTATTTATTATATTATTTATTATATTATTATTTTATATTAATTATTATTATCCTTGATATAAATTTTTCTAAAATTATCTGTGATCGTGATTAAATGTGCAAAATTTTATATAAGTCCCTCGTGATTATGACCAGCGGGTACCAGTGTGCGGGACGAAACCCATGCACAATGCACCCAAATGCACCCCACCAACCATTTTCCCAATCCTCCGCCCCTGTGCGACGCATGCGAAATACTCGACAATTAGAGAAACGCTATTCCTTTCTTGGTGTTGTAATTGAAATTTAGAAAGCGGCAAGTTAGAGTGTAAGGCAAATACACAATTTTCCGCATTTTTTCAGCCTGTTAACTCTCGTCCGTATTTACTATGTCTCTAAATTATAATACACCAGACTCTGCCTGTAAAAAGCTTGTTCGTTTGCGTATGGCTACTAGATTGGGCATTAACAATATCTTTAGCACCATTTCATTTCATCTCTCAACTGAAGTTATGTGGGTCGTTCCTGCTCCACACATTAGAGTGATCATCTTTGGTATCGCGAATCCCCTATTTATTCTTTGTGATACATAGTGTTTCAGCGTCTTTCATCCCAGAACCACCGCATGTCAAGGTTAAGCTAGCTATTTCTCTAATATCATCATGCGACTACTGACATTCTAATAGAGCATCTATGGTTCTTTTTGACAAGTGACAGTGTGTAATGGCTGCTTTGATATATCTGACCAGTCTTAAAAGATAACTTCCTGACATACCATCGCTCCAAGGTCTTCACATTGCAATTGCGTGTGTCTAATAAATGTTATCGCTCGTTTTGTCTAAAAGCTTCCACTTTGTCGAGTTGCGGTTCTCATTATCTCTCTCGAAGACTCCGATCATAATATATATAGTATATATATTATATATATTTATACATTATACATATATTATAAATAATTAAAATATATCATATTTGATGGAGGGAAATTTTTACACTCAATGACTCGAGTATTATTCGCAAAATACTTTTTAAATATTATCTTCTATTAATATATATATTAGCTTAACTCTTTATGTCAAGATCAAACACCTATATACTTTTATATATTATAAATACTTACGTAGTCAAATAATTTATATTGTTATATAGTGATGGACGATTTAATCGAACTCTCGGCATCGGTAGCTAACATCTCGCGCAAGGAATGCGAACTGTTATTACAGAATCGCGGAGCAATACCGATTCTTAATCGGCAAAAATTGTACCTCTGAATTTCTTTTGCGAATTGGACTTCTTATCTGGTTCTTCCGAATAATATCTCAGTCTGAACACTTTAGAATAATTTTTATTTCAGGATCTTGCAAAAAGTATTCTAGAAAGTACAACTTATTCAGACTGGATCGCCGTATTATTTTTTTAATTTCAGCCATCTTCTTCTTATAATTCTAAATTTGAATTTTTAATTAAAAAAGTCTAATGGAGGAGACGGACTATCCTCATTGTCACTGTTGCCAGCGCTAGATCATTCAAAACTTGCCTGCTTAGAAACAACGGGATATATCTCTTTGTGTAAAAATAAGTTTATAAATATATACTGTAAAAATGTTGTTGATGAGTACACAAATTTTTAGTCGAGCCCTCACCCTAAGGAATTTCTCTCATTATGGCATCCGGCAATTAATCCAATCATTAGTACAGTTGATTTTGCAGCTTTTTTTGTGAAAAACATCAGAGTCCCGCATAAAAATGCATTGCTCCGTTGACGGGACTTGGTGTCTACAGATGCTCACATCTGTTTCTTGGACTTAAATCTGATTTAAAAGTAGATTTCAGCACTTACATTTACTGAAACATATTCGTTGTTTATGCAATGTGCTAAATATCTTGATCACGCTTATAATGCTATCTATTCTCTTTAGTATCGAAACCAAGTTCCAATAGAAGTACCTTTCTTTCTATTAATTACATATCTATGCAAAGTAAGGAGTTAAGATATATTTCTCTGTGAAGTGACAATAGGGAATATCATGTTGCGAGATTATAGTTACTTGGATGATAGACGCGGAAGAACAGATCAAAAAAAAACATGTGTCTTCCACTACTTTAAACCAATCTTTCGATTCTTGCTCAAATACTTAACAGAATTCAATATCAATCCACACTTATTCATTTTGAATAATTTTATCTTTCTCTGGGACCATATTGGCTTTCTCGTTCTGTGCTTACTTACTTCGTATAAATATAAAGTGTAGTTTTTGCTTTTCTACTTAGGTTTCTTTAACTTCCTTTTTATGTCAATTTTTTGGGCATTTTTTTTCTTCGTCTATTTTGATTTTTTTTTTATTAGAGTTATTTTGTTTTTTTCTGTGTTTGTGTTTGGTCTTGTGTTTTTTTTTTTTCAGGTCGCAAAAGTAGGTGTGACTGAAGAATTAATATTTCTAATCATGTCAGCGTTTTTTTGAATAAGTGTCTTTTTTTTCGGAATTTAAAAGAAAGAAAAAGATTTTGTTAATACTACAGGCAAAGAAACTCAATTTCCTAAGGAGGAAAGATATTAGCAGTTCATTCACTTGAAAAAATTGCGATGTTATAAAAGTAGAAATCAGGCACTCATAAAATAAATTGAAATATTAAAAAAATTCAGAAAGCGTCCGACTTACTCATGAGTTGGTTAACAGAAATAAAGGCAACGCTCTTCTCCAAAAGCAATTTTGGAAATTGTGTTCCTTCTAGCTTATAAATTTATTCAAGCGCTCCACCGCCTTTTCCAGTAGGAAAGTTGAGGGCTCTTCAGGTGTAGGAGATCAATTGTATTCCCATAAAAGAATACGGGTGCACATGTCTCAGAACGCGCGCAAGTGTTGAATGTTTTTATTGACGCCTTTCTACATTTTAAGAGTCATGCTTTGACAACATATGTAAATAATGATAATTTCTTCAAGTATAATTAATTTAGTAAATTAAAGAACTAATTTTTTTTAAAACAAAAAAATGACATTTTTTTATTCATTTATTGTAAGATTTTTAAATATTGATAAATTATTTTTTTCAGTGTTATTAAATAAATAAAAGGCTCAATTAACTAATCATATTCTTCTCGCAAAGATACAATATAAGAGGGATTCTATAACGGTAATTTATAGGTTGCAAATATTCTAAATTAGTTGATTTAAATCTAGTTATATATATATATACTATATATACTAGTATTATATTATACTATATATCATACTGTAAACTATATAGTGATATATACTATTATATATATATATATATATATATATATTATATAAAATAATTGAATCGGAATCGGAATCGGCACTTTTGACTTGGATCGGGATCGGATATCTAGGTATTGCTGGTAAATTGATGTAATATATTTTGATATAATCGACCAATATACAGATATAATCGATATATAATATTAAGCTTAGACAGTTTTCTGTTTTTTCAATTTGTTCTTTACAACTGTAAGTAATATCCCTTACAACAGCTCAATTTGAGGGCACAAATATTATTTCGGTGCAAGCATATACGACGCGAACTTTTAATACGCAGTTTACTTTTGTTTAAAACAATTGAAATCAGGTTTTGATGGAGCTCGTCGATTTGGAATTCTAAACTGAAAATACTAACATATACGTTGGTCTATTCAAAACAAATAAAAAATTTCTTAGCTTAAAACCGAGCTGCCTCATATTTATCGCTCTTGTTCTCATTCTCCAACGAGTTATATTGAATGGTCAGAATGTCTTTTGACGTTCAATATCTATATTTATATGTTTCCTTTCTTTGTCGATTGTGCTTTATAATTTTGCGTAAGCACGTTCCAAATTCGGCACACGGAGTAGCAACTCACAGCATAATATCTCCTATTATATTAATCTATATTGCGCTCTATTTCTTGTTTTGGTGAGCATTTCTTCCATATTTCGTAAAGAATAACAAATTCCTCAAAATAAAAAACTTCTTTACGATTTTGAGCAAATAGTTGGTAGATAAGTGTGTAAGCTAAACTACTTTAAGATTAGTGCCTCGTGGTCTTTTGTTTATAAGAATATGCAGAAATCTGTATTACGGACTATTCTTGTAACGGATATATGCAGTTCTTGTGCATACGATTTTGAGCAAATAAACTTTATACTTTTAAGGACTTAAGTTTTTTACATATTCTTTCCATTTTTTACTTTTATGTTATTTTATACCAAACGTTGTAATTGGTTTATATATATACGCAACAATTACTAAAATCCTTTTTTAATGATTCATCGTACTACTTATTACCATTTTCGAAACATACGTAATTAAATAATTTTTATAAAAAATATTAGGGGTTTTCCTTTCAAATATTAACCTTTTTATCCACGATAAAACAGTAAAAATAACCTATTTGTGTGTTAATAAAAATAAACTTTTTGTTACCTGTGAAAGAAAAAATTAATTTGTTTTAGTTTTTTGCGGCTAACTTCTTTCCCGCCGAATTAATGGTCGGAAAATTGTATATCTATTGGATTGAAGTACTATAATTTTTAATTTATATTCTTCTCTCTCAAGGTTATATATATATACCTTGCTCGTAGAATACTATAGATTATATATTATAAAGATATAATTTTACATCTATATATATATTATATATAATAATATTATTATACGTATATGCGTGTATATCTATGTTCATTATAAACCCAAAACAAATACCTATAAAATAAATTACACCTCCTAAAAACAGGCAGATAAATATTTTAAAGCCTCAAAATAAAACCCCCACCATAGTATATATTTCTAACTCTATATTTTTATTTTATATTTAAAGGCACGCACCTATTTTTTCGGTTCATCCGGGCTCTATCTCTCATAGTCAGGCAACAAATTAATTTATATATCGCACCGATAGCTCCTGATAAAATCGGACCCATATGCCACCTCCGAGATCGGCTACACTTCACTAATATAATTCCATATATACACAATCCATACCTAGTTGTCTCATACTTATTTGTAATAAAATATCTTTCTGTAATCACGAGGAGTATTATTTATGTGACTTTATATATCTTTTCTATTATTATATCATGAGTAGGTATATTTTGATATGATGATATAAGTTTTTCCATTTTTTAAAGTTTAGTATAGTATTATTTCCTAGAGATATTTTTATAATAATATTACCATTTAGTGCCACAAAATACATTTTTCTCACTTGTGAGTACATTACTTATTAAATGTGTCATACTAATGAGAATACTCTAGATGCCATGCATCAGCTACTCAGATAAAGGAAAAACTATGTAATTAATATATATATTATAATTATATTTTTACTCATTAATTTCAATATAAGATGAAGAGGCGAATACTTATGCTACAGTTGCAACAGCAACACCTCTTTATCATTGGAGAGTAACAACAACCAGGAACAACTTTCGTAAAGGTATAATAATACTATATATATATATATATATATATATATATATGATATTATAATATATATTATATAATACTATATATACATATGTAATATACAATCAATATATTTACTATATATATACAATATTCTCAATATCATTTTAGATATATACACTAGTTGATCGACCACCCACTCCACGAGCACGAGCGTATAGTTTTGCAAATGAGACGAGATATCGTGTATAGGTAGTGTTGCTTGTGTCACCAACAAAGAGGGGTGACAGACTAACACACACCTCCATACTCAACGCCTATCTTAGGCAGCTACACGAGTGCGGCACTAAGAATATCGCTTAGGACTACTTTCTCTCACTGGTGACTGGAGAAGAGTATCTAGAATACAATAACTCATAGCATTCAGAGGAGGACACAGAAAGGATGGAACGATGAGTTCCCCATGAACAAGATACGCGAGTGTGATCGGACAGAAAAGAATTCGTAATCAATCACGCCAAAACTGGCGATATATCCTTCTATCCTTAGTTACTAATAGTGACGACACAATAGCTCGATGTGCAGCCAAAGCGCTCCTCTTGTGAGCGTAACGAGCGCACGCGTTCGACTTCTAAAGGTAGGTCGGTACTGTCGTGTACAATTCCTGAGGTAGCCTTCCCCTCCAGCACTTGCCGCGTCCGCGTATTGTAACCATAATGAATCTACCTTTTACCGACTGGTGTGGAGTCTTCTAGTGTATTTACCCCTCTCTTATTTATGTAATAGAGATTAAAGCACTAAGCATTTACGCTCGCAAAGATAGAGGGGCAAAAGGTCTCTAACTGGTAAGCTTAACCAAACCAAGTTTCTGTCCTTATATAGTCCTTTCTGGTCTCTTATATTAA
>JABUQX010055869.1:0-19239 GCA_015478945.1 Trachelipus rathkii
GATTTCTTCTTGTGGGGTCACCTGAAACTTTTGGTTTATACAGCAACAGCTGAAAGTCCCGAAAGAATTAAGGGATCGCATAATCGCATCTTGACAATTCGGCTCACACACGGTATATTTGAACATGTCCGCCAATCAATGCGTCGCAGAATAGAGCTGGGGTGGCTGGGCGCCGCTGGGGGTGCCTATTTTCAACATTTATTATAACCTTAGTGCAAATCACGTTTCACTATTGCTGAATATTTCTTCTGTAATGTATGTAGGTTAGAAACTAGTTTCTTAATTTGTTTTTTTTGCAAAAAACGGTTTTTAAAACAAAAATGTTTTTTTTGTTTTTTTTAAAATTCACCTCTTTATGTATAATAAGATGTTTTAAATTAGTACAGTATTACCAATAATTCCTCTAGGCCTGCTAAATATTGACTATTAACACGGATTTTATAAATAGAACAGTGTATATATATATATATAGATAGTTGTTGTTATATATATATATATGTATATATATATATGGTTATAATTGGTTTAAAACTAAAACTTTCCATATACATATATTAAGAAGATATATATTGGCTATATATATATAGTATATATATATATATATATAGATCAAAAAAAGGATGGTATAACAGGTGGTTTTAGTGTCAGGAGAAAATGAGAATGGTAGGAAGGTGATGGATTTCTGGGAGAGAGAGGTGTGTGTGTAAGTAATACTTTTTAAACACAAGAGTATCCAAAGTATACTAGAGTTGGTGTAGGTGCAGAGATGGTAACATAAGTGAAAAGTATGATTGATTTTGAGCATGAAGAAGGAGATGCTGAAGTATATGTTGGAGATGTTAAATAAGTGAGGTAAGTGTTTAGAAATGGATTCATTCTGATCATTATATTGTTCTTATGTAAAATTAAGTTAGTGGGGACTTGATGGAGAGGAAGGTGATACGGATGGAAGTGGGTAAAATTGAGAGTGAGAAGTTTAGTGAACAAAGTAATAAGGATATGTAAGAACGCTGCAAGTAAATCAGCTGAATGTGAACAAGCTGAAACTAAATAAATCTGGAAGCAATTGTTAGCAGTGCAAAAGAAGTACGTGGATAAGGAAGTAAGAACGCGAACAGTGAGTGGTGGAATGAAGAGGTGATGCTAGTTAAAAGTAAGCGTAGTTGATTAAAAATTAAAAGCAAAATGATAAAGTTTCAAAGAAAGATGGAATTATATAAGGAAGAAAAAAAGAAATTAAAAGATGCGTATTTAACAGAAAAGAAGAGGTTTATGAACAGTTTGGAAGGAGGTGATGAATAGACAGTTGCCAAGGGAATACTTTCTGGAAGGAAGCGCTGAAGGTCAAAAATTAGAATACTTGGAACCTGCTCAGAATAATGAATAGGAATGGTACTCTTTTGTAACTGATGAAAATGGATGAGGGGAGTGTGGAAAGAACACGTCGAAAATCTGTATAATATTATTGCCAAGGTAATGAAGAGTAAGTGATAGTGACTATGTGTGGGTTTGATATTTGAAAAGAAGGAATAGGTATTTTTTGGGATGAGGTTATTAGCAAAGAAGAGAAAATGGGTAGAGTGAGATAGTTGAAATAAATGGTGCAAATCTGCAGGGTATAGATGAAAATACTGGTGAACAGAGACTTCAATAGAATCCATAAGCTCTTAGATTGATTGGATCTCAGTTGTGTACAAAGTGTTTATGAGGCATAGTTCCGAGGATTGAAGAGAGTTAGTAATAGTAATCCTTTTAGTAGTAGGTAAAGTGAGATAAAGGGAACTGTAGAAATTATAGAATTAGTTTATTGAGTGTCATAGGGAAGATAATATATGGTGGTATTTTGGTCGAAAGAGTGCGCTGAGTGACTGAAGGACAGATTGGTGAAGAACAAGGGGTATTTAGAAAGAGGATATGTGGATCAGATCTTTACATTGAAGCAAATGATGAAAAAATGAGGAAGAAGAATAAATTGTATTTGAAGTTTTTTATGGATTTGCAACAGGGTTATGATAGGGTTAATAGGAAAGCCCTATGGTAGGTGTTAGTGATATATAGTGTTGGTGGTAGGCTTGAATGAACTCAAAAGAATGTATGAATTTATGGTGAGTAAAAGAATTAAATAAAAGTGATTAGTTTAGTACTGACATGAGGAGAAGTTAGCAGTGGCCTCTTGGTTATTCAATTCTGTATATGGATGGGGGTTATGAAATCTAGCTGCGGGCGGACAGGAAATGTGTGTGTTGGGAATGATGGAACAAGATGAGTGGAGGGTTCCCTACCTATTATGGTGGATGATTTGGTTTTGTGTGGCAAATTTAGAGTTTGAGAGAATTGGTAGAGAGATTTGGCACGGTGTAAAAGGGGAGGGTTTGTGCAAACGAGATAAGAGTAGTTATGGTCAGAGTGACAGTCCTCAGTGTGAAGTTAAGTTAAGGTGAGCAGCTGAAACAAGTGTCTGAGTTTAAATATTTAAGGTATATGTTGGATGCCAGGAAGGTGGCTGGTGCAATAAAATTGGTGAATGTATAGGGACTAAGTCTTCAGAGTGCTGTTACCTGTGTTATTGCATAGTAGTGAGACTATGGTCTGGAATAAGAAGTATAGATCTAAAAAGTTCAATGTGTGTTCAGATGGACAATCTTTCTTTGTGGGAGAAGAATTGATAAATGAGGAATGAACATATTAGAGAGTTGTGTGAAGAAATGGGTAAAGAGAGTAATAAAATGAAAAATAGCAAGTTGCGACATGGTTTGGTCACAAGTGTGGAAAGGATGATTGATAGTCGGTTTTTAGGCGGATGTATAGTAGCGAGTGTGTTGAAACCGGCTGGCTGGAGATCAAAGAAAGTGATTGAGTCAGCAAACGAAGGTCTGAAGGGATGAAATGAGAGTTTGGCAGAGGCGATAAGAAAGCATAATAGAGAGAATGGCGGGGTTTTTGTGAAGGGGTTGTGATTCTGACGGCCAAGGGTGAACCCTACACTTGACGATTTAATATAGTGAGGGTCCGTCGCAGTCCCGTGAAGCCATAGGGTGGATTTTCTGACTGTGACGAGTCCTTACTAAGTAATGGTACAGAGGGGGGAGGGGTAAGGCTGGACTTTTCGACTTTTGTCATATTCTCTCTACTGCTGATGCTTCACACACCTTACCACTTGGGGAGAAAAAGGTAGATGAAGAATTTTATATATATATATATATATATATATATATATATATATATATATATATATATATATATATATATATATATACATATTATATATTTATTGTTATTATTATATATATATATATATATATATATATATATATATATATATATATATAATAATAATAATAATAATAATAATAATAATCAGATCATGTGAAATGTAATAATTATATGTCCTAGAGCACAAATAAAACTTTACTTATAATAAAATCTACTTTATATATTGCACAAATTTCTTTAACATATTGTATTTACTGTATTTAATGCTAAATACCCTAAAAAGACTTGATATATATGAAAAACAGTTTTAAAAAAACAAACAAAAAATTTTTAATATTGGTCTTTTAAAAAAAACGGCAAGTAGTTTTTTTATCTGTTGTATATTTTCTTCTGTGCAGTAATGTATGTTTTCTTATAATTAAATAAATTCAATGAATTTGAATTTGTTAATTACCATTCCAAATTTAGTTTACTGTTTATTGTAACAATGTTTAAATAGGTTTCATCACCTTGTATCTTGAAAACGAGGCGTTTTCGGTGAAATGTTTATTGACACATATTCTTATATTTGTGCAAGGAATATCATACTGAATTTTTTCGCAATATTAATGATACACCCTGTATATATATATATATATATATATATATGATATATATATATATATATATATATATATATATATATATATATATATATATATATATATATATATATTAGGGAAGTGACCGATACCAGAAAAGATACCGATACCGATACTATATTTTTTTAGGTGCCGATACCGTTACCGATACCGATACTTTTTAATTAATATAATAAATACAGTAAGGAATAAGATAGAACATTTGTGCAATGTGCTAGGCAACCCAAGATTGCATTCCATGTACAAACAATACTTAGTCATTTATATCATATTTGGTTGTGCCCAAGTATATTTATTTTATAAGTTAAAATAGTAGGATTAATAATTGCAAATATAATAAATAATAACTTTTTTAGGCACTTTATTTAATGAAATATTCCATTTCCATTCTTAAGAAAAAATTAACAGGTTAGATACTAACTTTTTTTTATTTGTAAAAATGATTACAATTTCCAAGAAGATTCTTTAACTAGCTGCAATTTAAAGCATGATAAATATAAATGAAAGAAAAGACCTCAATTAATCAGCCGAAAATAAAAAACGCTATTACTTAAACATGACATAATAAAATAATCCTTTAAGATAGATATCATTCAATACTCAATTCAAAAATTCACAAAGAGATGCAAAAACATTAAGCTTTCACTAGTATCTGGCGAGAGACTGTTCCTCTTGGGTGTTTACATTCCTTCCTAACCCCTACACTATAAATATGCTCTCTATCGACTGATGAAGGAGGTGGTGTTGATAATTATTTGCCTGCAAGCAATGATAATAATGAAAACTTTGGCCCATTTTCATGCCACCGCAAGAAAGCGATTCTCTTCTGTAGGTGGCGCACTCATAAAAGCTTTGCAGGTTTCCCATCTCCTTTCACAGACTACAAAATTGGAATTTGTCTTTAAGCTCTGATGACTGTCTTTCAGGTTTTGCTACGTATTAGGTTCCTGGTGTGATTCCTGAAAGTGAATGAGATATCAATGCAATTTCTCGCCATGAACTTATCAAAGTCTAACATATCCAAATCCTCATCTTCAGTAGGTTTATTTGGGTTGAAAAGCCACCATCGTCACTATCAGTGCTGCTGCCAGGGGTTGCAGATGCTTCCACTTTCAAGGTCTCCTTTTTTTTTTCTTTTTTTTTTTTTTTTTTTTTTTTTTTGAAATGCCAGCAAGTCTATGCTATTTTAATGCATTCTAGAAGTGGTTCACCGTCTGAGGTGCCATCCTTGTGGGGTTTCAGCTAGCTTGAGGAATTTTTATTAGAACTTTTATTTATTTTATTTTTTACAGTTGCTCACGCGCAGAACCCTATTCAAGGAGGTGCTGAACGCCAAAATCCATCTAACGCAACATGCAGATGAGTAGACAGGCTTTAAAGTGAGGGAAATTAAATTTAGTAGGAAACACAGAAGATGGAAGAGAATTCACAGAACAGAGGTGGTGGAAAGAAAGAAGCACCTCAGCGAACCAGTCTGGGAGTTACTAACATCGTAATGACAAAACTATGCTCACGACAGCACCCCTTGTGCTAGGAGGGCGTCGTAAAGGTGGTGCAAGTACGCGAGTGGATAGTTCACTCGAGCACTTGCCTGTACAGTACCTATAGAAAAGGATAAAGCATGAACATCGTGCGCCAAATATAATAGAGGGTCAAGTGAACTTTAAAGTACAGGACAGTTTATAAGTCTTTGGCCTTGACTCGACCCTATTCCAAAAGCCGGATGGAACCAGAGCCCCCGCCCCCCAGAGATATGAGCAGTACCCCATACAAGGGCGGATGAGACCCTGGTATAGCTGTAATTGAGAAGAGGAAAAAGTCTCGCACTCCTAAACAGAACTCGCAGTTTCTTTGAGGCCGCCCAGCAACCACTGTGATTTGAGGTTTTCAAAACATTTTTTTGCTTATGTTAGCGCTAAGGATGTTATATATTGTCAGTCAGAAGATATTTTATATAAAACCGTCGCAGCAGAAAGATAAAAAGTAAAGCGTCTTAGAGAGATTCGGTAGTTGGGTTTTAAAATAAATTTCGCCAAGCTTGAGGTCACTCCGCAACCCCGAAATTTATTCAGATCAGCTAGTAGAATAGAAATTTGAAAGATTAAACCAGAAATTTAAAGCAAGAGGGAAGCAGAATTAGATATTGAAGAAATTACGGCTCAAATATTTGAGTAGAGGTTAGAGTTAGATGTGCAGGTGAGAAAGACTATTGATAAAAAGCATGAACAAAGGCAGGAGAGCGAAACAGAACCCTTTATGAAACACACCACTATTGACAGAAAGAAGTCGTGCTTCATCAACTACAAATAGGACATTGGGATGATTAGAAAGAAAAGCTAGACATAAGCAAGCAAAGAGAAGAAGCGAAACCCATAAAGGAGGGGAAGCTGGAGATGGAAAGTAGATGAGCCATACCTCGGTCAAATGCTTTGATGCGTCGGCGCCATCACGCAAGTTCTCTCCCGCAGTTCCGCGGCATGGCTGGAAAACCATAAATCAGTTAACAGGCAGATCGCCAGTAGATCTCAATGAAAAGCCGTAATTGATAACGAAAGAGTTTGTTAGTGACCGGATGATCTACTAATGAGAGCGAGGTTTCAAAGATCTTGCTAATGCGCGCGCGAGCCACAGCATAGCTACAGAAATAAATCAGAGCAGCGTTAATTTTTCGAAATAGGTTGACATATGCGCGCCCAAATTATGAAAGTGCAGCCAGTAAGTATGGAGAATAGAATAAACGGTGGGTAGGCCTGCACATCGAGCTACTACCAAACCGAGAGGAATGCCATCCCCGGCCACCCGCATTTGCACAACGTTCATAGATTTCATAGGAGCTCATGCAACTGATCAAAAATGAAAAGACAGGCAAAGGCATAGACACCTGTAGGTAAAGTATAGGAGTAAAATGAGTGAATAATTGCAATCCTGTCCAGGGCTGAATTTAGAGAGAAAACAGAGCGCCGGCAGATACATTTACTTTTTTCTCAGTTGGAGTATTAACAACAATCATGAGAGCGAATAAGAGGAGTAAAGGCAGATGACAGGCAGAAGTTGTTAGGAGATGTTTTTTGGCAAGAGGCCAGAGTTTGTCAGTAGGAGAACCAAGGAGGTCACATTGTTTAAGTCCTGCTTGTTGTCGAAGAGCACTCTGCAACGATTTCCCTCCAGCTGAATGAAAAATTGGCAAGAGTGATAGGGAGAACGAGAATTTTTCCAATCCCGATGTACTGTCTCTAGCCTGAATGGACAGAAACAAGCACGATCGAACCATGGATTTTTGAGGAGAAAAAGATTTAGTCCAAGAAAGAATGAACCTGCTCATCCCATTAACAATTACAGTTCCCACTTTATCGGCAGAATCTGAAGCGCCTTAAGAGTCAAAGCAGTCACTTCAATTATAGTTACGTAGAAGCAACGCAATGCCTCCTAATCGGCACTCCGATCAAAGTGCCAGAAACCAAGATAGGGCGGTGGATGTGGAGATGTTGGAGAGAAAGTGTTAAAAATAAGTGATATAATGTTGTGGTCAGATTTACCGATAGGAGCGAAGGTGGTGTATTTATAGAGAGAAGGACTAGTGGTGAAACATAGGTCAAGTGTGTTCAAGAATCGTTTGAGAATACGGAATGTGTAGGTTATTTAATCAGCTGCTTCCTAGATCGTTGAGAATACCGACGATTCGGCTTCTCCCCCCAACTAAATCAATAGTAGTACAGAGGAACCCAACAATTCGCTTTTTCTTAGGCACATTGGAACTTCTAAATAGAGGACCTCAGTATTTGATGGAGAAATATAACAGTCTCGTGAGAAGTAGTAAGGTAATCAAAAAAAGGCATGAAAATCTGTTCTGTTAGGAGAACAGTAGCAGAAGCATAAGAATATTGTAGTAGAAGGAAGAAAGATTTTAAGCCACAGAACATCGAAGTTAGGAGATTCGAGATTCTCTAGACGTGTTATAGGAATGTTTATATTTACAAAGGCACATACTCCACCCTTCAAACGGAAATTATGAAATGTTATAGTTGGATATATTAAACGAGTTTAAGGATGAATTCTTAGCCATCTGGGTCTCAGACAAGAGCATAAAATAAGGTTTAGAGTTAGAGAGGTAGTATTCCATGGATGCAGAGTTAGAGTGCAAGCCATTGATGTTGGTAAAGTCAAAAGAAAGCCACGCCTGTGCAAATCTGCTATCATACACGCACACGCACACGCAATCACAAAAAAAAGACAAAAACAAATAGACAAAAACCAAAGGAGAAATGAGGAAAATTTATTCGTACGCTAAAACCTAAATTTTAAAGATAAACCCTATTTACAGCAAATATTTAAAATATGAATAATCCTTAAAAGTTTAAAAACACCACGCACTCTACACGCTCACGAAAATTAGCACAAAAACATTATTGATCAGCTAAAGTAGATAAATCTGTATAAATTATAATAATGGGCTGTCCAAATAGGGTAAATTTTTTGCGCTAAAAGACCAAGTTGAGAAACGCTAAAAAAATCTAAGTTAAAAGAAATCGAGGAAAAAACATAATAACTTAGTATCATAGCTATCTATATCGAACTAGATTTATTATTGAATCTAAAAGTTTCTTATAATTTTTCACCTAAGAAGTATCGGCCATTTTAACCGATACCGATACCATCAAAAATGGCCGATAATACCTGTTTACTATCGGGTACATCCCCAATATATAGGCAGTATATAGCAAGATATATATATATATATATATATATATAAGAGAGGTAGCATATATATATATATATATATATTAGGGATGTACCGTAACCAGATCTTTAAAGTTCCGAACCTGCGAAACGTTTCGCCGAAGCGTTCGGGTCAACCGAACCATTCGCTATTAATCTTACATATTCTAATGAAAACTTGTCATATTATCAAGTGGAGTCTCTCTAGAAGTATCTGGCATGTTGTCATATCCATATTGTGAGCTCTTAACTTAGTTCTTTAAGCCAAATTTTGGATAAGCGGATCAGTAAATTTATTAAGTAAAATAGGAATATACTATATAAAGTTCTACAGGTCTTCAAAATTTAAAAATCAGAAAATGATATCGCTCGAGCAAAAAAAGGTAGATTTTTGCTCGAGTTTGTAATGCAATATTGTCGATCGAGTTAGACCGTTATCGTGTTTTATCATTTGAGCTTACGTTTGATAAGAATGCTACCCAGTTTTAGAAAACCAATATCGCATATAGACGAACGCGATTTTTCATAAAAGTCACTTTTGTTTATAAACAATTGAATCAGCTCTTGTGATTTTTGAATAAATAGAAATAAAAAATAACAAATGGTTCATATTACAAATAACTGATCAACTATTGTGATGGAGTTTATCCATTTGGAAGACATTAGATTTAAAGCTATTTTATTAATCAATTCAAACGGGGCCTACAACGTCTTGTTTTTACATTTTTTCTCGTGAAGAACTTGCTAAATTCGGCAAGCAAGTGAAAATAGCAACCTGGCTGCACTGGGCGAAATTCCTTACTATGGTGGAGCATTTTTCAAATTATTTTACGCTAAGTTTAACAAAAACGGCGGAACGTAAACTGGAGCATTTAACGTTTCGTGTTAACAAAATGCAAAAATGAAAACGTGTTTAATAACAGATACTGGAGCAAGTATAAAAATCCGTGATCATGCTTAAAAACTCAGATAAAAATTGTATTTTAACCTTTGGGAAAAGAAATACATATTTGGAATTGTGATAAACCTTTCTGTGTTAACTTTAAGAAACTGTGGTGTACTATTACTCTATTAATTACTATACTTCCGGTGAAAGCAAATATTATTAGTTGAGTTTTGACTGTGAAATTTGACTAAAATCTTTAATTTTTCTTTCTTTTAAGAAAGGCATTTGAAAAGTGGAAAAGATCCCGTAATGCCCGCCGGAACTAAAAGTTCCGCCGGAACCGAAATTTTAAAAATCGAGGTAAACTCGGTGAGTATATATATATATATATATATATATATATATATATATATATATATATATATATATATATATATATGTATATATATAGTATATATATATAATTTATTGAAAAGAGCAATAGTTCCCGCGGAAACAGAGGAACGGGAACCACCCGTTGTCTCAGAGACAACGGTTCCAGCAAATGAAAGTATTAGCGACATACGGGCGCCTTTGGAGGACATGGTAATCCTCAGTGAAGTGAGTGGGGAAATTAGTGGAGAGACACAAGGAAATATAACTTTATCCCTGCCACTCGTGACTACAGCAGCGACCTCTCAAGTGGCCACGACTTCTACAACTGTGTCAGGCCCAGAAACCCCAGGGGCGGAAATGATAACTTCCACTCCCCGTCCTCAATGACATTCCCCAATACGTTTCGGGGACATTGATCCGCACACTCTGAGTGTGACCACGGATGTGCTAGTGGAGCGGCCAAGTCGGTCAGTTGTTCGTAGGAGGGTACGACCCACTCCGTATCAAAGACCAGGGAGTGACCAACCACAACGTCTGACTACCGAGGTACCGGAACAGTCTGTCGCAGCCTTGAGAGTACCCCGGGAGGCTTTCCTTGTTTGTTTTTCTTGTGGTGGGAACATTGCACAAACTTGGAGTTGGAACGGAAGGGTTTGCCCAGGATTTTTCCTGAATTCCATACTCAGGGATCTCCTTTAAATCACGCGTTTTTGGCGGAAACTCTAACAATCGACGAATTCAAAAGGCGAATAAATCACCAATTATTTCGGCCTTTTTAAGAGTCAAATTCTATTAAAATATTTTTTTTAGAAAGAGAAGTTTTTTATTTTGTGTTTTCCCTAAGGAAAATAAACCAAAAGAAACTTTAGTTTCTGTTAATTTTATTTTTTTTTTTTTTGAGCCAGTTTTATTTGTTTTTGATTTTTTTTTTGAGAAATACTAAGAAGAAAAGCCATTTCATTAATTTCGTATTTGCGTTTCTTTCGGCAAACATGTAAGGTTGTATTCTAACGATCTTCAAAAGTAGACGCGACAAAATTCGGTTGGTCATCTGCCACACTCGCTTCAGTTGGTCTATGGGTTGTCTGTGGATCTTCTGGATTGTACGCTCTAGTGGGTTTTAGGTTATTAATATTGGATCTGTTTTTTGAATTGTGCTTAATGTTTTAGGACACCACGGAAAAAGGGGATTTGGTATACGATTCTGTCCAGGGATAAACTTCCCCGGTTGATTGATGTTATTTTAAAGAAAAACAAAAAGTTAACCCCAGTGTCCATTGTATGTGGGCGTCAATTACTGGATATTATGTGACCGGTGTGGGGGATGATGTGAATCGAGAATGGATCAATCTATGTCTTTTATTTTTCCTACCCAACAGATTTAACTAACAAGCTTGAAGAAAACACTCTGAAGGGAGGGTGGCCAGGGGGAGAGAAAGTAAAAAAAAAATAGTCATTGTTCTTTTTCGCTGAATAGCCCTAATGAAATTTTTAAACACCAGGAAACATTGCTTTTTTTTTCCCTTATAAAAGCATGCTTAAATTTTTGTTTAATTGTTTTTTGTTTTTCTTTAAATTAAATAATTGAAAGGAAGTTTATTATTAAAAAAATAGATTTAGTCCTGGATTAAAGTTATTACTATTTATATATATGACTTAAAAAACGTGAATCAACTTAAACAAAATTGAGCAATTATTAAATTTTTGTGTTTGCTTCGAAATTATCTTTTTTGAGAGTTTGCTAAGAGTAAGATTTATGTAGGTTGTGTCTGAGTGACGCAATTGTATATTAATAATCCATTGTTATTGTCCAATTAAATCAAATATGATATAGAATATAGAAAGGAGTCAAATTTGGTTCAGTTCAAATTTAAATTAAGTAAAATGAAAACTTGAATGGTGTCATCTTTTATGAATTCACGTTAAAAATATGTTTACTAACTCTACAGATCAGTTATGTAGATGTTATAACGAATTTAGAAAAATTTTTTATTTAAATTTTGGTCTGAATGGTCTTTAATAATATCTTGTTTTACACTTAAACTATTGTCTGGATGTAAGGATTTTCCTGGTTGGAGACATGGATTTGGAGATTTATACGCATATTGTGTCGACAAGAGCTTTCTCATGTATATCATATTGTTTTGTATTTTTGATTTTGTGTTTGTGCTCCTCTCAGTGTTCTCCTCTTCATCTTGGCGTTGGAGTCATAAGGGATATGCCCTATAGTGCACTGGGTTTTGAAAGCGGAGCTTTTGTTTCTCCCGATCTTTACAAGCGGGCAAGAAGATATCGTCTCTTTATTTACAGTCAGCAAGCAAGTTGTGCGTCTCTCCTTCATCTTTATGCGAGGGCCATTTTTACTCTTTTTTAGACCGAGGAAAAACTGATATAAGGAGAAGAACCTATGATGCTGAAGAGATGAGGCTATGTTCAAACCTATGTCGCCGCAGGATATACGGTATTGACGTACTGAAAACAACCTTTTGGAGGACAAAAAAGCTACAGTTTGGAGGTATCTTAGTATAGACTAATAAGAAAAAATTTTTTTGATCTAAAGAATCCTTTGTCAACATACTAGAAACAATCTTAATATAATAAAAAGAGAATAGATTCCATTTGAAATGGAAACAAAAAGAAGCTTGCCATTATCAAAGAAATCTTTTATTAAACTACAACGTATTAATAATTATTCACTTCCTCGTTTCGTAACCTACCAGAAATTCTACTTTGAAGTAGATTTCTGCTTTATTTATTGTTGATAGTGCCCCAAAGACAACCTTCGTTAACTTAGGAAACCCCAAATTTTTCCAACACACAAAAGCAAACTTCCCCTTATAATCATTAAAATATATCTTCAAATATAACAAAATCTCACACATAGCTATTCATTCCTTGTACATAAACACGAATATATAAAAGAGGTAACAAAGACCACAAAGCCATTTTAAAAGTTTTTTAAAGTTTAGGTTTTTCAATCCTTGACAGTAAATAAAAAGCTTAATAAAATTATACAAATTAATTGCCATTTACCGATAGATAGACGCTTTCAATAATAAACATTTTTAAGTTTATTGTTAAAAAGATTTTGTGAATAACATTCAAAATATAATTAAAAGAATATTTATAGAATATAAACTTTGTTTAATCTGTACCAACCTAATAAACATTATACCAATATAATTATTGGAATTCCTGGTAAAAAAATACAATTTAACACTTGCCTAAAAATAAAACCACTGTGTTAGAAACAATACCCCAATTTAAAACTTTTTGTAAAAATATAAAATAAAATTTTGCCTTTTTCAAATTTTTAAAAGCAAAGTTCATTCTTACATATAAAGGACTTTTTTTTTTTCTATTTTTTATCTTAATAATATTTTTTATTTTTTTCAATTATTTAATTTGGATTTTTTTGGTCTATCACATTTCTTTCAATCATCCAATTTTTTTTTTTCCGTATTGAAAATTATGCATAAATGAGTTGTCTCTGGTATGTATACATACAACATATTTTGGTATAACTAATTTCTTAATTTATTTATTTATATATATTAATCTACCTACTTTCAATAAAGATATACTAATTTATTTTAGTATTTATTAAATATTTAATTTAATAAAAAGCCCTTTTTAGAGTGGATTCTTTCTTTATCAAAGCTGCAGCAGAGAGTTAAAAAGCTTTAAATAAAAAGCCTGTTCAAGTTCCTTGTTGAAATTGATTCAAAGCGTTTTGTAACGATTTTTGTACAAATAGGATTTTGGGGTTGTAAGTATCACCAATTGGTTTGCCCGGAAAGATTTTGAAGAATATTGACAATATTTTGGTGTAATATTTTTACTTGGCTTTTGGGAACAAGTTTGAACTGCCCAATCCTGTTTATTTTAATAGGTAACCGATATAAATTGGAAATAGTTGCGGTTCAAGCAAGATGAGCTTCAGTATAAAGTATTGGTAACGTAATTCCGCCGGAGAAAACGCTTAACGAAAAGAGCTTCACACGCTTTCTTCCCACCAAATACAAAAAGATCTTTCCCATTAACGGTACCACCACAAACATAGAGACTTGATCTTTTCCTACTTTTCGTTGAACCACCCATCCGTTCCAGAGAGGGAAAGCTTCTCTGAAGACGAGGCTTTCGGTCACCGAACCTTTTACAGGTGGAGGGTTTTTTAACTTCAATTGTTGGGTGGGTAATCAAAACTACCACAATATATCATATATTATATATAATAATATATATATATATATATATTATATATATATAATTATATATATATATATATTTATATATATATATATATTATATATTAATATATATATATATTATATGGCCAAGTCTCCAGATTTAGGTGCCCCCCTGGTATCTTAAAAAAAGCACTATATTCTTACATAAAAACTTAATTATAATTTTTATTAAGCGTACATTGTAATGCAAGAACTAAAAAAAAAATTTAATAATTAATTTAATTTTAATTAAATTAACATTTAAATAATTATAATCGTACGTTTCCAAACTTATTTTAAAACATGAGAACCCATAAACAAATAAACACGTTTTTTCTTATATCTTTTTCAATAACTTTAGGGGAAACCTAAAAATAATGGCAAGAAAAATTGAAAAATTTAAAAAATAAAAAATTAAGTTAAATTAAAAATGAAAAAATTTAAAAATTGGCCAATATAGTTTGGGTTTTTAGGTTCAGGTCAAGGTCATCAAAAATTTTTTTTATTTTTCTCTAAACCTCTATTTTTATCATAGTGGTTGGGGTGTTGTGTGTTTGGTGTTGTGTGGTGTGTGTGTGGGTGGTGTTGGTGTGTGTGTGGGTGTGGCTGTTGTGTTGTGTTGTTGGTGTGGGTGCGGCGTAAATTGTTTTTCGCCCTTAACATTTTGAAAAGAAAATATTGGGGGCTTCATGACTTTTTGTAACGCGAAAATATTTTGGGGGGATTACGATGAGATGTTTATATTCTTTGTTTATCATGAATACTCTTTATTTTTATTCTATTATTTATTATTTTTTTTTTTATCTCACTTTATTTTATTTCTTTCTTTCATTTTCTTCCATAACAATGTGCGCTGATTTCAAAAATGTGTTTCAGTTTTTTTAACGTAATTCTTAATAGTTTTTTTACAATAGTGAAACCCACTTAAAGAAATCAGGATATAAATATTATATATATTTATTATATATATATGTTACATATATATATATATAACTATAATATTATAAATATATATAGAAATATATTACATATATATACAATATCAGAGGCTTTAGAATGGTTTAAGCAATTAAACTCCGCAATTCCGCAATTGCGGAATAACAAAATAAATTGAGGGAAATTTGCCATTGCGATAATTTTTTGGAAAAAATGTTGTGGGAAATTGCCAACGTTAGCGGGAATGCCTTATATTCAAATTCCGCAGGCTAGAGGCTACACACAAACTAGTATTGAAGAGGTTATCGAGATATAAAATGTTCCCAAATTTTGTATAGTCAAGAAATATATTCGACGTTAGCCAACTTTTAGTAAATATCATAGGAATACTTAAAAAATCCGTTTTTTTTTTTTTTTTTGTTTTTTTTTTTCTTCTACAAAAGATTTTCTCTTTCGTATACTGGTTATTGTTTTTTTTTCTTTCTTGATGTTCCCCTTGGTTATAAAATGAATGAAAAATTGATATTGAGTGTTTACTAATTAAATCGACCGATTCTAAATATCGAATAAATATTTAATTCCTCGATTTGTCTAAATAAAGTTTATACATCGATATTTGAAAACATTTAATTCGTAGCACCACTTTTTTTCTTTAATAGCAGACATAATATTATTTTTCCACCATTGCATTATTATTCAAGTTTTTTTTGTGCCCTGACATTTTTGCTTTTCTTGATTTTTTTTTATATTTTATCACTGGAGGCGGGTAACATTGAAGAATAAATTCGGTTGCTTTTTTTTTTTTTTTATAAATTTTTCTGAGAATTGTTACGCTATATATATATATACTGCGTAAATAATAAATACTTAAACACGTTTTAAAATAGCCAGTGGTAATTTTACTATTTAAGTAATTACATCTTTAAACGTGAAGGAATAAAGTTTGTGGTGTAAAATTTGTCATTTAACCAATGTGTCTATGATCCTTTAAATGACTTTTAAACAATTCATCAATTCTTTTTTTTCCTTACAATACAATATTTTTTACTAATATATTATTAATAATACTTTTTTTAATCATTAACCATAATTTTTTTTACCATATTTAATGAAACATGTCACCACCAAATTTTCAGAGTTAAATGTGTAATTGTAACAGTTCAAACCATAAATGATAATAAAATTTAATATAAACATTGGGTACCCAACATCCGAATATTAAAATAATATAAAGTATATTATTATATATATATATATTATTATATATATTATATATATATATAATTATATATATATATATATTATATATAATATGTAAATAGAGGGATAGATTAAACTCTTTTCAAAATTTATTTGGAATATTTCCCCCAAACAAGGGATGAAACCTTACTAGGGAAGCTAATTTTATCCGGTTATCCGGCCGGAATAACAATGATATCCGGCCGGGATACCGGATAGTCCAAAACTTGGCCGGATATAGGCCGGATCCGGATAGTTGCCGGATATCCGGCCCATCCCTATTTTTTATCAATTTTTTTAAAAATAATAAAAACCTTTCTATAATATTAAATAGAATTAAAATTCCTCTTGTAGTACTACGCGTTGGCTTTATTAAATGAAGGAAAATTTTTTTTTTTTTTTTTTTATTATTTTTTATTTTTATTTTAGAGTTTGTTGAATCACCCCTCCTAAAGAGGGCGGGCCTGGTCAAAAGATACACTAGCTTTATACTATAATATATATATAATATATATTATATATATATATATATTATATATATAATATATATATTATATATATATTATATATATATGGTCAAGAATTTTTTTTTTTAATGCTCACAGTATTTAACTAGAGAACCCGCAGTCATTCTACGTTAAAAAAAAAAACAAAATTTAGTATATTTGGAATCAGCCGGGGAAAATTTTAAGGATGGGATTTTTTTTTGCTTTTATTTAAAATTTTTCCCCCATTTTAGGGGGCTCGAGCCGGATGGGGAAGCAGAGGGGGGGAAACGTTTTTCAAACCCCGGAGGGAATGGTCCCGGCGGAACCCCCCGCACACACCAAAGACCAAAGCAGGCGGGGTTCCGGAGACCATCCCCCGTGAGGGGGGGTTAAGTCCTCCCCCGTTTCATCCACCGGGAGGCGAAGAGACCCCCTGACTCCTTGCCCATCTTTTGCGGTTTTTCCCCTATGGATTCCTTTTTAGTTAAAGTAATACCAAAGGGTTTTTTTTTGGCGAAGTAAATTATTTCTTTTTTTTTTTTAAACTAAAGGGGAATACCAAATAGGGTAAACCGCAAAGATGGCAAGGAGTCGGGGTCTCTTCCGGGAAACTACGGGGTACAACGGGGGGAACTATCCCCCCCTTCCGGGGATGGTTCCCCCCTCAGAAACCCCGCTCTTTGGTATTTGGTGGTCGCGGGGGTTCCTCCGACCAACCCCTCCGGGGTATGAAACGTTATGAAACGTCCTCCCCTCGTTTAAAATATTTTTCGATGAATAAGCCAAAAAAAAAAAAAAAAAAAAAAAAGTTTTAAATCCCATCCTTAGAATTTTTTGCTGATAATTTTAAATTTTATATAATTTGTTTTTTAACTGTTAAAGGACCTGCCTTTCTCTAGTTACATACTGTGAACATTAAAAAAAAATCTGAAACCGTCTACGGTGTTATATATATATATAGTATATAATATTATATATATATATAATATAATATATTATATATATTTAATTATATATATATTATATATATTATATATATATATATATATATTATATACAACACCATCATATAGGACCCAAAATAATAAATATTTAGGTCGAAATAAACTAAAAAATTTAATAAAATGAAAATTTTGAAATAAATCAATTTTTGAAGCTCAAACAACCTTAAAAAAAAGTAAGTTTCCCTTTTTTAAATAGCAATCAAAAATTTTTAATTTTTTCTTTTTACCTAAAACCAAAAAATCATTACCAACCATTCCCATACTAATTATTTTGCAGGGAAACACTTTGGCAGGGTGCAGGTGGCGTTGGTGGTTTGTTAATAATAATTCGATTAATCTTTTATTTTTTCTAAAATATCGATATCTGACAACATTACCTTAGAGCTAAACATTACCAATATTATATATATATATATATATATATTATATATAGTATATTATTATATATAGTATCATTATATAATTAATTATATATATATTATATATTATATATATATTTATATAATTATATAATCTATATATAAGCATTAATTTTCGATCAAACAAGGGCCTGCCCCCAGCGATAGAGTTAATCATATACGAATACCTATTACAACTTCCGGAAAAACCTAATTTACATAATTACATATGGAATTCAAGTCGTACAAAGCTTTTATTATAATGTAAAGTCGTTTTAATGAAATTAAAACTAACGAATACCCTAGAAGGGGGTTAGACCGCAATAGATCCATCAAGAGAAGTCGGGGTCTTTCTCCGGCCTCGTAGGTTGACAACGGGGGAGGACTTTTTTTCCGTCCCCCCTCTGTCCCCCATCAGCTCGAGCCCCCTAAAAAGGGAAGTTATCACGGTATCGTATATCCCCAAGAGGGCTGCTGGCTAAACCGCGATCCGATTGGGGAAAGAGGGGGGATGAATTTGTCCTTATTGTTATTACCTAGCACCTAGAGATCCCCTAATCCTGGATTTTATGTATGCGGTCTAACATTTTAATTTCTTCTTGATTCATAGTTTTTTTATAATCAATAAACGACTTTACATATAATAAGCCTTATACGCTAACGCTGATTTCCAAATATCTAATTTTTATTTTTTCTTAAACAGTTCTTTACTTTTTTTTTATTGTTTTTTTAAATTTTTTTATTTTTTATTTCTTTACATTTCGGCCGGCGCTTACTTTAATCCGCTGATTTTCAATATGTTAATTGGGTTTTTTCTGTAAGTGTGTAAGTGTCATACTAAATATATATATATATATATTATATATATATATATATATATATATATTATTATATTATATATATATTTAGCAACGTTTAATTGGGTCATGGCAATTTTTTCTTACGATATTTTTATAAACGACAATTTTTTCGTTTATTTTTTCAATATATCATTCTTTTTTTTAACGTATTCAATTTTTTTTTTTTGCGTTGGCTTTGATTGATTTATATATGAGAGAGGTTTTGGCCACTACTGTCGTTTTCTTAGTACTCTTTGACATGGGTTTTTTCTAAA
>JABUQX010055870.1:0-30000 GCA_015478945.1 Trachelipus rathkii
ATATACGCGAAATACCTAAGAGCCAAAATTAGTTTATAATATATATAATATACTATATTAATATTATATATCATAATATTATATAGATTCTACTATATATATATATATTACTTATATATATATATTTATTAAAATATACTTTATTATATAATAATATATATATATATATATATATTTATATACTTACTAGTTTATATATATACTCTATATAATATATATATATATATAATATATATATATATATATTATTAATTTAAGTATATATATAATTTAAAACTTAATATATATTAATATATATTATTAGTATAATATATATAATTTTGATCTTGCTAATTATTTCAAGTGTGGAGACCATGAGCCTGCCAGCTTCTTGATATATATATCTTATATAATATCTATATTAATTAATACTCTATAATATAATATATATATATAGTATATATTATATAATAATATTATTATTAATATAATATATATATATATATATAATATATATATATATAATTATATAATTATATATTTCTAATATGATATATAATATATATTAAACCTGCAAAGAGGGTTATTACATAAGTAGAGATTTAATTTTCTATGCCGTTATAATATATATGAAATTATTTGACTATTTTTCTCAAAAATTTTATAATACTATCCAAATGCTGTCTTTTTTATATTAATCCCAACACTCACTGTTCAAGGGAGTACGGTGGTAAATATCACAGTACAAATGTTCTAGTGGCAAAAGCTATTTGTCAGATGTCAAACTTCATAACTTATATTATAATTCAGTCTGAGGCTAATTTTCTCACCGTGTCTTTTAATTAACGTTATTATTTCTTTGCATATTTGAACTATACTGTATTGAATAGACAATCATTCAAAAATTCGAGAGTTGTACACTTATCATATTGATAAGGCATATACTATTATTAATTATAATATATTAATATTAAAATTTATAACATTTATTTTTGCATGGCTTTCAAATGTTTTTAACTATATCCCAAATTAAACTATGAAGAAAGTATAATTTATACTAATCATTTTTGATAGAGAGGGATATTATAGTATTATAGTGGTATTATATTTATATATATAAAACCTTTAAATAATTTTTTAGTTATTATTAACCTATTTTTATATAAACCCGTTTTTTTGTGAAGGCTTAAGAAGCCAAGTGTTTTTCTTTGAGTAATTAAAATATTAAGTATATTTTTTTTTACCAATTATACTATTGAAAATATTTAATTTTATATGCAATAAATATAATATAATAAATTATATAAGTGAGAGTAATAAACTTATTGTTAGTGAACTATAGATTCATATATACTATAAGTAAGGGTCATTGGATATAAGGTCCTAAACAGGTCAGGAAGGTCACAAAGGTAAACAAAAGGTCTGATAGGTACAAAGGTAAAGTCCAAAGATACAAGTCACGAAGGTCACTCAAGCTTATACATAGGTTAAAAAAAGGTCACGTAAATAGAGTCTAAATTGTATAGCAAATTGACAAAAATACTGAAAATATGGTTATTTTTTGATTCTATAATATATATCAGATAATTGTTTAATTGGTGTCCTTATTTAGTTTAATTGTTATTTAAGTTATATATGATACATAAAAATTGATTAATAAATATATATATTATTTATTACTGGAATCATATTCATAATTTTAAAATTTATAATTCTATCATATATGAATACAGAGATTATATAATAAGCACTAAATTTTAAACAGATAATAAATATTTATTGTGAGTCAATAAGACAAAAGCTAAAAGTATATAAACTTGATTTTGCATTCACTTAGACTTATTTTAGATGTAATCAATAGTACTAACTTTGAAAGAACTTTGAAGAAGTTTGTAAAACAATAGTTTCCTATTGACAATAAGTTTTACCTTTTACAATTTTAACATCATGTAATATATATATAGTATATATACTATATATATATATATAATTATAGACTATAGAATTATAAGATAAGGGAGGAATAGCTTGCTTCTATTATAAATATATTGAATTAATATTAGAGATTTATTGTATATTCTATTTCGGATTATCTGCAACAAAGATTTTGATTATTTTATCTGTTGCTATTGACAGTTTTTTTTTCCATGCGATAAGCTGCATTTTTTTTTTTGAATAAAATTGGCAATTAGTGTATATATATTTTTTTAAATATTAAATAGATGTGAAAAGTAAAAATATTCATTTTTATTTAAAGAAAATATTATAAATCAATTTCTGTAAAATGAATATTAATTTTATTATATCTATCTAATTTTAAAGTTGTAAATTTTTTAAAGAAATATTATTTTTACAAAGAAAATCATATCTTTAAATATTTTAAAAGAAAATTATTTTTAACTGTTTGAATATCCCTTTGCAATTATAAGTAGTAATTAAATTAATTTTAAATTTAATAGCTGATTAATAATAATACGTATAATTAATAATTAAAATATCGATATAAAAAAAATTTTATATTATTAATTTAAAAAGATAATAATTATTATGAATATATATTATATATTATAAAATCTTTTGTTATTGCCTAAAAAATTCACATATTTTTTGAACATTAAGAATAAATTTTATGAATAATATTGATAAATTAACATTTTCATTGAAGAAGTATTACTTTCAAATAATAATATTATTATTATTGTAAAACTTAAGTGTTTTTTTTTTATGTAAAATAACCTAATTAGGAAAAATATTTTGATCATTTTAAGTTTATTATAAAAACGATTAGAGAACTCTATGGGTTGGTCTTTTGAGAGTAAGAAGAGGATTTAGTGAGCAACGATCTTCTAAGTCCATATAAGGATGGATTGATATAAACTATAGTATTCATTAGAAAGATAGTCTTAATATTAAATATAGAATTTATAATTTGTATTATTAATTAATAAATTTATAATCATTGAGAATATCTGTATGGACCAGTTGACACTAATGGAGCTTCAGGAGGAGCTGAAGGTATAGAAGGCCTTGGCTAAGATAGAAACTGTAGATGAATGGAGGGGTAGCATGAGCTACGTAGTGGAAAGCTGGAGAATGAAAATAAATAATAAGAAGACATATATAACAGTGATATTTATAGTAGAAGCAGAGATAACGTAATAATTTAAATAGACTATGCACAACTCAACCCATGAGCACGGAATTAAATAACAGTAAGATGAATAAGAATGAAATAGTCCAAAGATAGGTGACCCCAACAAAGGTATATGTGAGCTATAATATAGTCTTCAAGTACTAATATTACCTCTATTCTTAAATATGTATTATACATTGAGTAAATACCCTACGAATCATGACAACAGCTTGGGACTTATATATAGGTATCAATAACTAAGAAATTAACAGAAAATACAGCAATAGAATATACAGGTGAGTTGCTTCGCTCAGAAGTCTAAATGTACTTAATGTATGACAAGCATCCATTTAATCTTATACATCTACGATACTCTTTTTAAATCAGCGTATTAGGAGATGGGGCTCGTATCTCGTTTTACTATATATACGAGTCAAAAAATAAGATGTACTCTCTATATCTTCTCCTGTGAGGAAGCTGAGCCAAAGCGATCTTTGTGATACGCTGAATAGAACAGATGTGCGTTATCAGTCAAGTGAGTTTTTGGTGTTTCAAAGGATAAAGACATCCCCGATTGATTATCACATTTGCATTATGCATGAAAATAATAAATGAAGGATCAACTCAGAAAATCTGTGTAGTGTAGCACTATAAATATATAATAGAATAATTCTTTAATCTAAAAGTTAATATATTAGTCGCCTTATGCCTAACTCTCGATTATCCGCTCTCTACTATTTTTTACTCCCCGCTTGGCCCCAACTTCTCAAGTCGCGACATATCTTCATTCTAACCAATATACATATCTCCTATATAAAAAATTGGATTATTCTACTTTTGGACCAAGGATTTGTGAAGACGTCGATTCTAAGCAAATACGCGTAAATTGAGTCATTCTCGAGCTACCAAGTATAACTGTTTGCAACGTCTTGCCCTTCGATAAGTACAGTAATAAACCGACCCGTTTGGGTTTATGTTCAGTTATTATATTTATCAAATTGTAAGGTGTGTTGTAGTCTACACTTATCGATAATAATGCAGAGACCGCATACCGCCTCTGTCATATTGATTTGATTATTGAAGACAGAAAAATCAATGACTTATGTTGTTTCTTTTAATACATTATATTCTGATATTTTCTACGAAATCAGCTATTAGGATCTTCGATAATATAATCTCTGTTGACGATGATATTCTCGAGGTGTAGAACCCTAAAGAGAATTCTTGAATTAGACTGAAAAGATTTTTTTGTCAATATAGTACAGATCTCCAGAGATTTAGAATTGCTTATTAAATAATATATGTTCTCCCGTGTATATAGTTTGTAGAACATTATTAATACATGTGAGACCACATGTAAATGTACACGATAGTGGATGTTAATTATAAGTAAGGTTGAAATACAGGAAGGAAGAAAGGTGTTAAGTCTTCTTCTATATATATTAGAAATAGATATATTCACAACCTCCTGATATAGAATAATTAATTTCTCTATTGAGTTTTAACTTATCAATATAATACAAGATTATAATAGCTTTATAATTATGACTCAGTAGATTTTATAGAAGTAATGGAGAATAGATAGATATAGAAGACTATTATAGTGAGAATAATAAGTCTATTATGAAAGGTCTTATTAATTGCCAGACTTAATTTGTCGAAATTTTAAGATACCTTCCTCCTTTTCAAGTCGCGTTGTTTAACTGGAACCATAGTGAGCTGAAATACAAGTATATAGAGAAATACTAGCTATAGAGTGTTCTATATATAATATATATGACTAAGAGTAAAATAGCACTAGTATAGGTGATGTTCGAATAGAAATGATATTACATTTAACTATTCATATGTAAAGGACAGACCATGGAATGGAGGTATAAAAGATTACTTTATAAATTTTTAGGGATAATAAGGTATACCTTTTCACTCAAATAATATAAGATTAATTAATAGGGAGTTAAGTATTAAGCACTTTCACCCGTTAAATAGATGAATTAAGTCCATGGATTTATTGTGACCTAAAAATGTGATATCATTTTTATTGTGCCTACTTCAATTCTGAGATATTTGTTGATCCGAATAGAGCAACATACTGCGCAAAGCTCTATGTGAGATATAAAGTTACATAGCCGTGGGTATCTTGTATTCTCACGTACGTAGTTAGCATAGCCCTAACTATGTATGTGTAGATATACTTAAATTATAGAAAATGTAAATATTATAATGGTATTTAAATCAATAATAATATTAACCACTGGATTTATAGATATGGGGTTAATAGCGAAAGAGTTAGAGATTATAATATGTTCAATCTAGAAATGATAACTACCTTCAGATACAAGAATGGCGTAGCTCAGGTAGAGTCAAGAAAACACGAGTTCACTTGATCTTAACATCAGCGATACCAGAAGAAGAAATATCTGGAGCTTGAGATTAAGTAAGAAGAGACAGAAATATATTATATATATATATATATATATATATATATAATATAATATTATATTAACATCAGAAATACCGTTGAAAAAAGTTGTGGTTTCCCCTTACTTGAATTTTAATATTGTAATTAAATTTTGACTATTTTTCCTGCAATTTTAATAATAGTTTTTAACCCCCCGATTCATATACTGCTGTGTTTTGTAAGTGATTAATTCTTTTTTCGAACATTCTCACTGGTCGTAGTACGGTGGTCATTTAACATTGGACAACCTGAGAGTGACCAAATCGAGTCCACTGGGTCTGCAAGAGACAATATTGTCTAGATTGCAGCACTCGCGCGCGGTGTTTATATCATCTAGATTCTTTTTAGGTTGAATATTGCAGGCAATTAGCGGCTACTCTTCCCGTGTTATATTAAAAGACCTTTTTGATGTTTTTTTGTACTACTATTAAATTTTATTACACACAATAACTCGTGTTAGACGGCAGGTGTCTACGAGAGATAATGAGGAAGTTTGTTTTCAGAGTATTATGAGCATATAAGAGTATATATGCTAATAACTTAGGTAAGATATTTATGTATAAAAGGTAAAATAGAAAGTAAGAGGTAGATTTAAATGTATATATATATATATAATATATATATATGTCTCTTATAATGAAGCTAGTATATTATTAGGTTCAATATTAGGGAATTTGAGAATACTCAGATATAATACTATACCTTATAGTATGGAGAAGGTTTAGTCTATATCTATATGCTACATCAACAGTAATATTATATAACATGATATAAGTTACACGTTATTTTAAGTGTGTCTTGCTATGTGTAAAAGTACACTGTGGAGATAGGAATGGATATTTCATATTAGTAGTATATAAAAATTGAATCAGTCATAATTGTGTCACTTCTGAAGCTATAAAGAATATTTTTTATTTTTCTCAGCTTAAATGCTTAATATGAAGAGGAATAACGCAATGAAAAGTTATAAATCTATATTTAGCCAAGTTAGGAATTTGTTATTCTTCATATGAATAAGATGAAAGCTCTAAGTAAAAAGATATAGATAATGATTAATAAATACTTAGTATGAGATAAATAGATTGTCATTAGAATATAATTCTAATAGCGACAAGTTGGGCAAAGAATTAACTATTAAAGATATAATAATTTATACATATGTATAACTGTTAAACAGTAACATTCGCTCCTTTGTAATGTGTAAAGCTTACCATAGTATTTATAATTATAATTATATACATATAGTATATATTATATATATATAAAGGTTACATTATTATGAAAAGCCTAACTCTATGAGATTTAAATTAATAGTGGATTACCTAATTCTATGTATAAAAGCTACTAAGAGTATTATTATACTTATAAAAAGGTTACATTGTGGATATAAGCCACTAATGTTTAATTAATTACTTTAATGCTTCATTGAAGACGCTACAAGAGTATTATTACTAAATATAGGGTCATATAAGTATAAGAAATGATCTATACCAACTAAGGGTAGAATTAAAATCAAATTCTGTTGTATCTCAAGAAGTAACAGAATATATATAATTTCACCAAATTTCTTCACATATGAAGGAATGGACTTTAATCAGCAGACAAGATAATAGAAGTTCATAGCTATTTAAATGTAAGATAAACAATTGAGCACTGCTTTAAATCTTATGATAATTATTGAAAGTCTGAACTGAGAGTAAAAGAAATATATTTGTATAACTGGAAAGAATGATGTATTAATAACTAACCTATATATGACTTATTCTTATTAAGTACCTTTATTAATTTTTGACAATACTCTGTAATTGACCTCAGGTTAAGAAATCTAAATGTAGTTTATTTAGTATTAATAAATCTAAGTGACAAGCTTTTTATTAAAGTAAAGAATAAAACATAGGTTAATATGTCATGAAAATATAAATTGCATATAATTACTATATTATATAATATATACGATAGAATTCATACTTAATTGATAGAAGAAAATTTTTATAAACATTGAGTTAGTTACTTACAGAGAATATAGCGCGATCAAGCATTTGAAGTATATACTGCTCTAAGATATATTTTATCAGATTAAAATTATGTGACAACGTTATAGAATGATTATCTTATAGATTAATATCATTAAGTATAATAGTGAATAAGACAGAATGTTTATCTTAATTTTACGAACCTGAAGAGCATTTGGTCGTCTGTTTAGGGGCGTTTTGTAATTGTTGAACGAGAGAGAGTCAAGAGAACGGTCACTGTCTGCCTAATTAATGATGATGGCGAGCCCGATTAATATGTGTCCATATTTATGAAAAGTCCACGTAGTAATATTATAGAATTATATATTATCATCCATAGTATATTGCTCTAAAAGCTCACCTTTTTCGAAAAGTATCGTTCTCCCACTCGCTTAACCTGGAATCACTATAGTATAATTTTACGATGCTCAAATGAATAAGTAGTGAATTATTATAAGCTGCTATTTATATATAGCCTAAAATTATAGTTGACTCTTATTGTAGTGTATTGAGCCATAATAGTAATATTCAAACAACGAAGATTCTGTGACTATAGGATCTGAACTCCTTTTAGCGTCAGATGTTACGTCCTCGCCTCAATAGACGAAATATTCTCGTCTAGAGGAGTAGCGATTTTTATCTAGTGTACTGATTGATAGTAACTATATCTTATCCTCGAAGTGATAGTATAAGATAATCACAAAGAAAATTAATGGCTTTACCCCGTAACAAGGAATAGGATTATTTGCCAAACAATTAAAGTATTTGGTAGCACTACGAACTGCCTCCAGTACTATAGCTATGACATAATGCTAGTCGTCAGTGCTACAATTTATTTAGGTACTATTATTGTACAAATAGTATGTATATATTTAAGATATTATTGTACTTAATCATGGTGATTAAGAATAAGGAGTGCAGAATTTCGTTCATGATATTGCTAAAACTTTAAGAAGTGCAAAGTGTGGCTATATATTTCTACTGATCTTTTTTTAATAGTAGCGATCGGTGTCATTTGTGTTAATTCTCGGAGTCAAAATATAGTTCTTATTCTCGTAGCGGTAAAGCAGACATATTGGGATGATAGCTTAGAGTGCAAGTATGATATCATGTTGATAATTCATATAATATTGTTAAATTTAATAAAATAATTTATCGCTTCAATATTAATGTAATTATATAAATCATTGACAGAAAATAACTGCTATCATTAATAAAGATAACAGTTAACAACAGTATTTTTTATAAATATTATTCACTCTTCTAGATGCTAACTGGACAGAAAGATGATATCGCTCTTAGTATATTGTTTGTCCGATTTACTTTTCTTCTCAGTAAGTTATTCAATTTATAGATAATATATTGACTACAATTCTTTATATGAGTCCGTTGATTAACAGCTCTTGCTTTGAGTTTCATTCTCTGGCTCATACGATATTCTTTTATCAGTTTGCTGTCGAGGCCTATCAGAGCTACACTCTTTTGAATATTAACTTCATAAAGAAATAATTTAGAGCAGAACTTGTTCTGCTCTTCATAAAGAGATAAGTAGCAATCGGTAGTGGTGGAGATAAATGTCTTGATAATAATATTCTTGACGTTTCTTCATATAATAGTGTATAATCACTTTGATGGTGCATACCTCAGTTTGATGCTTTTTCTCAGACATAATCAGCTTCGAGTTTCTATTTATAATTTAGAGTTAAAAGACGCTCAGTGCGAGTATATGGAGATATTGTAGGGCAGTTTTTTCTTGTTATCATATATAGAATTAGATGTTTCATAGTAAAAGTGATTACTGCCAGTGTGTTTTTTATTGTGTCCATGAATGTTAGATAATACAATACAGTGTAGAGTGAAAACTTAATGGCTTATACAATATAGACAAGTAAATTGTGACAGATGAAATCGGTAAAGCAGCACGGAGAGAATCTTTCTATCCTTTATATAAGTAAGTATAAAATAATTATAGTGATTGTATGGAAATTTTTAATTTTCATATATCAATTATACTAATATAATATACGAGATAATAACCAATCTCTTTTGCTTATATATTCGTCAAACACAAATACGGTACTACTGATAGCCTAGTTGAGGATATTTTGTTATATAATTATAATTAGTTATTTTATCTCAAACTAACTATATAAAGTATAGAACAGGATAAAATAACTAAAATATACGCTTTACTATTTGATTAGAGCACCTAACTCAGCAATAAGTAGACGAGTAAGTTTATTATCTTTAGTAAGGAATAAGTAATATCGTGATTATGACTTACAAGAATATAGATTTAATTTTAACTGAAGAAACTTTTAAATAAAAAGATAGATCTCCTCTTATTAATAGAATTAGTTAATGAGGTAGTAGGATAATATACCACAAGAACTTATACAATAATACTATTTTTCTTGATATAATGTGCGTGCTCTCGTATATTAGAGAATATCTAATAATAAAGTTTAAACATAGACAGAGATGTTAGATATTATAAATTAGATTATATTATATAGTGAGTTTAGATATTAGTATTGAGAGTGACTAATCTTCCATGAAAATGACCATTCCTCTGACACAAAGCACTGAATACTTTTCCGAAAGCGATTTATCGTTTTTCTAATTTAAGGTAATGTTAATGTAAATGGTATCAGTTACATTAATAGATTATGTACATTTTATGTGTCTTAAGGTTTAAGGTCCTTATAGACTGCCAAAGCTCATAATCCATTTCATGATTACTTCATCTTATTAATCGCGTTATTTTTAGAGTATACATAAATGTGAATTATATAATTTATGTTAGTAAGAACTTCCAATATTAATATTTCAGTATTACTATAACGAATTCTCGTCTTAGTCATAGAGAATTTTTTGACTAGATACTTTATTTATATATAGTATATATATATATATATGATGTAAATGACAGTACCTTGTTAGACTACATATATGATTAAGAATAAGCTCAATATTAACAAAAAAGAGTAATATGTCGGCATTCGAGCCGCAGAATAATTTTGCTACCTTCAGGATAATGTCCACTAAGAAATTACTTTCGGCGGCTTGCATAATCTAGTACTTTATGTTAAGGCTTTGAGAGGTGAATAAAATAAATTGATTTAAATTATTATATATTATATATCTGCTACACAAATCACCATGTGACAAAAATTGAGGTGATGATTGAAAAGTGTATTGACCTTTCTCAGTGATTGTGCTAGGTGAGAATAATTTGGAATAAATATTTTTCTACTCTTCAAAATCTTTTATATGAAACATTAAAGTATGAAAAAAAGATACAGCAGTTTGTTTCATTCTCATTTTGAAAGAAGCACTTTCTAAATTATGTATGCAAATTATGTAAATAAATAGTAGTTTTTTGTGTCTGTCAATCTATAATGTTACTGTATACTATGGATTAATAAAATAGAAGAATTATCACGAGATATACTATGATATGTATCTCAATTATTCAAAAAGTAATTATCGTGAGAAAATAAGTGAAAAATTCATTAACCAGAGGTATGAAGTAGACGTCTTAGTGGAAAGAATGGAAGCAATTAGAGACTTAGCGTCATTGGCAGTCTAGATAAATAAGAAACAGGGAAACAAGAAAAGAAAGGAGAGTATACTCTACATAGTTTACTCTAATATAATTTTACAAACACTTAATCCAGCTTAAGCGGGGTAGTGGTAGTGTGAGGCTTGATATCTAATTCATAATTTATTTGTGAAATTCAGTGTCTGAACAACACAGCACCAAAAGTGTATCTCCATATTTCATAGTAATCTCTAGAGCACATCTTAAAGGACCTTCTATATTGTGATGCAATAAAAAGAGCCAAATACCTTTGCTTTCGTGTTAATATTCCTTCACTCCAGAAATTTCATTTTGGTTCAACCCGGAATACCACATCTCGGTATCTTATCCAGCAGTTTCTTTATTACCAGTTCATCGAGCTTTACGTATCTTGTCTCTCATTTCACTTTGAAATGCTATCCTTGAGCCTATTCTTCGGAATCTCCGCATGACGCCAATTCAAGAACATTGGGATTCAGAAATTTCTACTAAAGGCACAACGTATGTTCGAACCCTGAAGATTACCTGCCATCGACAGTGCTAGATCCAGAATCTAGTGAAAACCAACATACTTTTATTACAGTTTCCTGATTCTCCCGCTTATCCTATTTCTTTATATGAGAACAACATTATGCTTTATACAATAATCTCTCTAGTATGCAACAGGATTCTCAATATCACACACTTGAATAAAACCATTCCCTGTAGTTCTTAGATAACATCAACATACTTACAGTAATATCAAACGCCTACTCGTCTCACTACCCTTTCAATCTAAACACTTCCAATTCTCTTCCTCGACCTAACATTCACGGAACCTAAATGTTTGATTCAACACTCTCCATATATAGTTCCCCAAACCCAGAACTCAAGTCAGGGATATAGAACGTCTCTATGCTTTAACACATGATAACCTTTTCGATTACACATATATTATTCCATCTGTATAGTTGATACATCGAGGAATCGATCATGTCAATGCACGCAAGTACACCTTTCAGATATGGTCCTCTCTCTTAGACCGTAAACAACCAAATGTCCAGTACTATGGAATCGTGTACTGCTAGTGATAATGTTGCCCAAGTTTGAGTGATCTACTTTCTCATATGATGTTCATTCAGTTAACTACCTCGCAGAAGAAACTCAATTCGTTAATCTCATGCAAATCTGAAGAGCTACAGATGCCTATATTATCTGAAAAAGACTGTTAAAGCTTCTTCTTAATCGCTTCGTTATACAACTCTCCCTGCAACTTAACTCTAAGTGCTCTCTAAGCAAGGCGCATCTCCTTCGATATCCAAGGTTACACTATGTCTCTAACTCACTGCGACAAAAACAGAACTAAAGAACTTACTCTTACCTCTATGAGACTTTATCTTCAAGGAGTCACCTTTAAGATCGTGTCTCACAACAAAAACAAAAAGCTCAGTCTCGTCCATGACTACTCTCAGTTAACAGGAGAGAGTACCTACAGCATTCTGACTTAGCTTGCTTCTATTGCCAATGAGAAGTGATTCGATAATTCCGCAAGAGATATAAGCTCATATAATTGATGTTCACTCGCTAAAGTGCTCAATAATCTGTTAAGAAATTGTACATACAAGATCTTTTATTTGAAAATTAAAACAATTATTTCACCCCTCTCCCTCCCTCATTTCTATATAGTTCCCTTATGTATGTACTCTTATCTCTCTCCTTATTAAGTATTATAAGTAATTGAAATGTTACGTATCGGATATGACATAATCCATACTGGCTCATCAACTGCAGAAATCCATCTACCAAACATCTCAATCATCATTCCCATCACTAATCATTCTTCTTCCTACCTCTACTATTCTGCTATATTCTTCTTTATAAGTATAAAAGGGCCCTGTATAAAACCTTTACCTAATTTTACCCTCCTAACTCCATATTCCTGCCAGCACCCTTTCTATACTTAACATACTTTTTTCCTTAAATCTCCTCATTAATTTCAGTGAATTTTCTCGAGGATATTCATTATTAATATAATGATTCTCGTCATTTGATCATACTCTTTCCTTTTCCTCATATTCTTTTTTCCTCATCATCTCTTAATCACAACAAGCATTTCATAATAGTAAAATATCTTTTTTAATTTTCATGGTAATCACACACACGCTCTCTTATTTTCCACACATAGCTACAATTTCTCTATCTCTATTGTTTCTTATGTTCCCCTCCTTGTCACCTCCTCCGTTTTATATTCTACATACGCCATACAAACTCACCAATTAGATATATCGGAAAAAACTCTCCATATCCAGTTTTCTCACTCCATAGCATACACTCAAAATAGAAAAATAATAATCAGCCTTGCTTTATTAATATTAAGAATTTTTTAACTATTAGTACTTATAATTACACTTACTGCCTATATCCTATCTATCCTCAATATGTCTCTTTGTACTTATTCTAATTTGTATACTTATAGAGAAATTCATACCTTAGATTGCTAATTCCTGTTGATAACCTCTCCCCTCTACCAACATAAATAATGACATATTGTATATTCTAATGCTCATTTTCCTGCCCTGCACCCTCTGCGTCTCTCTTATGTAACATTTCATACTTCAATTAGCCATCATGCGATCTAAATACAATTTTTCTACATACTATTTGAATCTCTTTACGTTTTATACTTGATATTATTCTTTAATAGTGTCTAAATTTTAGACACTACTACGTGTAGACCACTATCTTTATTATTATTAGATTTATTCTTTATTTTTTTAATGATATTTTCATATGCTTCGCAATATCCTAGAATTCCATCTTTAGTTATTATCCACACGATCCACACAATCTATCATTTCATTTATGAAGTTCATTGTATATTTAATACTCTACATCTTAATCTCGTCTCTACTCATATTTTCATTATCCATAAAAAATACCTCTTAAAATATTCCCACATTTGTACTCATACACTCTCTATTTCTACTTCTCTCTATCATTATACTTCAACATGTTCATCCTATCCATCCTCCTACACCTCTACATACAAGCACCTTAATCATCTCCATTCCTCTCTATTTTAACATTTTTTTTTATATTTAATACTTGATAAGATATCCAGAAATACCATTTCTTTGATCTCTTACCATGTTTAAGAAATTTATTCTTGTTCACTTTCTATCACAATTGGCATATAAATCACATATCTTTTGTCTGTAAACAGTTTGTTGCTCACTGTATCCATCTCTAACCCTTCCTTACTTATTATCCTCCCCTGAAGACGTTTTCTCACTTTCTACTCTCCATACTTAATTATTCGAAACGACAAGAGCATTTCACATAACCTCTTTTTTCTTTTTCACACTCTTTCCAATGCGTCCCCAGCCCTCCTTCATATTCTTTCCTTTTCTTTATGTTGTTCCACGTGTGTGTTATACTCTCTCTTAGCATATACTGTAATATCTTCTTTTGCAATACTTGTCATCTAATAATTAGATAACTCTTTAACACTCCTCATATCACCATCACTTTTTACATCTACTCACTTCTAATTATGACGTCTCACTAACTGAACGTGCTTACTTTTTCAAACCATAATTCTCTCTATTCCTGCTTAAATGATAACTCTCTATTATATATCTTCTAGTCATACATCTTAAATTTATATGCAGACGTGTCTACTGAACTTTTGTAGTGTAATTTCAACCTCATCTTTATAATTTTATGTATCCTTATTAATGTCACTAATACCGTTACTCTAAATAGCTGAATTAACAGCCTCATCCCCCACTAATTATCCTTATCTAACCAACCAAAGCGACTTCAAACAAGAAATGATGTCGATTTCGAGAAATATACCGGAGGAGACATATCCTCTTGAATCATCTTCTATGTGATATGGCACTTTACATGTAGTAACTTCTGCCCTATCCTTTCTATTTGAGTGCATAACAATAATAATCCAATTATTTGCGCATCAAAAATTCTCATAACCGTTATCTTTGGCAAACTTTCTGTGTGATCATGTAACTTAAATTTATATGTATGTTATTCATCTTTTCTGAACGATAGTAGAAGCTAAAGAAAGTTGTGAATCAGCAACTATATCATTCTCATCTCCAGACACCAGACTTCACACTAAACCCTATCTACAAAAATATAATGCTCTTCATAATATAACTAAGCTTAATTCCCGTCATCACCCAAAATAGGTACCTCACATAATTCTCCCCTAATCCCTTATGCCTATCTATCACACCTTGAATTACCTAACTTAGTATTCTATAATAATATCAAGTTTAATCTTATAATCTTATAAAATGATAATCATTATTATCAACACTTTCCAACATTCATTTGTAAATTCAACTCACTCCCAAAAAATCTTAAATACTCCTCTTCGCTCAGCCGCTTCAACCTGTTCACTTCGTGTTATCAAATTACGGGTGCATAATATACGCTAGCATATCAAAAACTCCACATTTTCCCCCACCAAAACATTTATCATCTTCTACCACATTATTCTCTCCCGTCGCAGACTTGGATCATCTTTGTGCTATATTTCTATTTTATTTTATCGGCGACATATCTTTATGATACTTCTTCTATGCTACTAATAACCCCTATACATCCCCTCTGCCCTCATTTCTCGAATAATTACATTCCGAATTCATTCATCATCCAAAAAATGAGGATTTATTTCATCGTAAATCTATAATTCATCTTAAATTTTCAAAATGTCATCTTCATTTCTTACCTGTACTTCTTGATTCTTAGTTACTGTACACATACCCTAGGAAATTAAATTCAATTTTTCGTTTTCTTTTCGGAACATATGAACATACTTCTTCCTTTCAATCCTCAGATGTATATATCCTCTATCTCACATTCGATAAATCAGATCAATCACTCGATATGATATTTATCATGTCTATTCTATAGCGAGTGACAGGCAGTTTTCTGAGCCTCTCTCTAAATCATGCACCTTCTTTACCTCTCATTATTACTCGTGACCAACTCCTGTTCACGCACTCTACTTCTATATCTCACCTCACTTGACTATTGCGTGGCTCAGCTGACTTACCCTAGATGGATCCAACAATCGCTCAGGCACATAATCCTACATATCCAATACAGCTTTCTAATCTACACCCAGTAACAAACTACAACATAAACCTAAGGACCTTTTTCTAATTATAATCTCTTTGCAGAAAAATTGAGTTCATATTTTGGTATCCTTTTGTACAACATATAAAATAACTTTATTTTTAATATTTCACGGTTGTCACTTTTACCTCGCTATACATCAATTATAAAATAACATTAATTAGAGAAAATATTTCTCCTATAACTTATCTATATTATTGCTATCAAAACTTACAGATTCACAATATAAGTTATTAGTTAATTTTTTACTCATGTTGCTTTACTAAATATATCAATTACTGACTTTTCACTAACTTGACAATGTATATCCTAATTTAAATATTATGATGTAAAGTAACTTTTCCTAGGTATATGAAGAGCTCACTTACTATTCACTATTATTAGATTTTATGAAATCCTATTCCTAAACTAACGTAAAACAATCTAAAACTCCATGAATATTCTTTTTGTCTGCAAATATCCTTATTTTGTCTAAGATCACTCTTATCTAGAAGTTCGTTGGTCTGTTTTTCTACAAACAATCTTAAAATGTTAATGAAGTTTTGCTTACTTTGTGATTATACTTGATGGTGTATTCTTTTTCAGTAAGACATGAATTAGTTATAATGGTGTGCACTATAAGCTGCAGTCATATATTTATGTCTAATTCCTGATGATGATTTGTAAGCTAACATCTGTACTGAAAATAAATTTTTTATTTTATGAATAAAATTTTAAAATCTATAACTATTAACAACTTTGAAATTTCTGATTTATACGAAAGAGAAAAAGCAACAATATTTGTAACATTGCAAAAAAAACCTCTAAACAAATCTAAGAGTCCAAAAGTCAACATATACTGGCTTAATTAATGCCACTTCATCCCAACAATTTATTTAATTTATCGATCAAAATTTCCTTATTATATCTTTTCAATACCAATTTAGTAATTGGATTAAACTCACTTAATACACTTCAATTCAATTTTTAATTCATTTTTGTGATACAAAATTTCAAATCGCTCTAACAAAGCTAATTGAACTATAGTATATGACATTTGTAGAGAACTTCTATTTTTTTAGTTAAATTTACTACCATTTTTTCTTCACTTTCGCGAAGTTCCAGCTGATTTCTTTCTGTACATCTTCTGTTTTATAACACGTCTTCCTTTTCCACAGAGTATCATAAAGTTATATGAGCAGTTCAATTAAATTTAAACTATAATAATAACACATAATATATAATATATATCTATACTTATCTAAGATAACTAATTCACGGAATGTTAAACCCAAAAAACTATTACCATAATAAAAGCGCTAATATAATTACTTCTCAACGAATATGAGTATATAAGTATATATATTATATATTCTAACACGAACGGTTTTAATAAATTGACCTATATACTTTTATATACATTAAATATATATAGTATGAACATATATATGTTTTCAGCACTATTCTTTTTTTGAATTACATATATATTAGTATATCTTAGTAATGATCTATCATAGCCTAAATTTAAAATCTTTCATAAGAGGTTTTATATTTCGCTAAATATAGGTTATAATTATATATAAGTTAAGTATATAAATGTTTTAATATATAAATGATAAATTATAATAATATTTAAATTTATTGATTATATATGACATATGAAATATATTGACTTGGGAGTTGAATATAATAAACTATCACTGACTATTTATCCTAGTGGAAAGAGTTTGATCTGATCTAATCGATTATGCTAAAGATTTTAGGTGCTTTGTTTACGTTATGGAATCTCACGGGTTAGTGTTATGTGTGTATGTAATTCTTGGTATCGTTAGGTTTGAGGTGATTGGCTTATGGTTAAAACACTATATTGTACTGATTTACCTTTTTTTAAAATTTGAAATTAATACGAATACATTCGTTTTAGAATTCGCACTGTATATAGTTCTTCTTTAGATAAAGCTTCTCAATTGAATTCGAGATTAACTAGTATGGGACTCTATAGCTAGTGTTTTATATAGTGATAATTCTAAGTACTATTATAGTTATATATCTAGTTATTAGATCATCTACTATATATATATCGCTAAATTATCATATCTAGTTACTTTTGTGGTATCTATATCAAATTATATATATTAAGTACATTTATACCTTTTATATATAAATATTCTCTTCTCACATATATTAGTAGACTTCACTTCGAAATTCATCTAAGGTCAGAAATGTCAGGTCATATACCTCTGACCAAAATCACTGCAATACTTCACTATATTATAGTTTATGACTAGTATATAGGCACAGGGACATGTAATAGTATATATACCGGATACTAATATTATATACTAATACTATATATATATATGAGATAGCGTATAATGCTGCGGCATGAAGGGCGCCTTATAGGGTGAGTTCTAATAGCGCTAGATATTCTAATATATAGCGTAATATATATATAGTAGATTATGTGAGTAGCCTCATATATATTATATCTGATAATTTTTTAAATAGTTTATGGATTATCTAAATACGAAAACATATCTATAGTTCTTATGGGCTCAGTGAGTAACTTAATACACATAGTCACTCAGCTATATAATGAAAAATAGTCCTATTGTACGTTTATAATTAGAGGCGCGACAAAAATTTAATCACATTTAAAAGCAATAGAGTTTTTTTTGGAGAAAGTGAATCTTTGTTATTATAAGTTAATGTATTGACACTTTTTTTTTTCTGGACTAAATCATTATTTCTTATAAAGATTAATAATTTATCGTTTATACTTTATAATAACTACTGGAAGGAGAATTTTATTTACATTTCAATATTATATCTTGCTAGTAAGCATTTAATACACTTCTAAATTTCCGCATTTTATTATGGCATACCTTAGTGGGAATATATATAATTAAAGCATCTTAGATTTAAAGAATAAAGAGATTAGTAGAGAATTTAGTGCAAATTAACAACATTCGTAGACTTTTAAATGAACTTTCAATGTAGAAATTTTATAAAATTAAATATTATGAAACAGCTCATTTTCATATAATATCTATTGACCCACTATCAATATATCAATGATATACTAAAAGATCTAGTAAAATAAAACTAATGAGAACTTTAAGCTGATTATACAAATACTTAGTAACGTATGAAGAACATTATAAAATAAGCTTCAATTTAGATTTATTTTAAGACCCGCCACACACACTGGTGACAGTTTTGAAAGAAGTTTTGCTTATGTGTCTACTCGATTACAAAAAATATTAATTTAATAGAACTAGAGTTAGGGTGGGAGTAAACAGTTTTTAAGCAACAATAATAATACTTAAGATAAATAAACGAAAGCAAATAAAATTTTCAAAATGAATAACACCAAATTATATTAGGCCAAAGTTTTATAATAATTCAGTAAAATTTTATTAAAATTGAATTTTTGATTTTGAATCCAAATAACTGTATTTATTATAAATAATTATTAAAGTAATTATTTAAAAATATCATAATATAAATTGGACATTTTAATAATAATAATAATAATAATAATAATAAAATAATACAGTAATAATATATTACTAAAACTAAACTACATATTTATAAATAAAATTTCATATTTAATTATTTCGATAATCCAATCAATCCTAATATATTATAGGTTAAAAATATTATCTCCTAATGAAATATTATTACGAAGATGAATCGTTGCCAATGTTTCGTGTCCTTTCTTATCCGCCATATTTTTTTCTCACGCTATTTAACTTTCATTCCAGCTACACAAACCAACACACACCGCTGCATCATCAGTAAGTCATGCTTTCTTATAATACATCAAATTTTAATTAAATTCTTACAATCAACGTAGGCCCGACATTAACACTATTTGTCCATGAAATGAAGATAAAAATTTTCTGCTTAGAGCGGCAGGAAGAATTGCGTGAAGATTAGTCAGAAATAGTTATAATGAAATAAAGACCATCTTAATTTAGGATTTTTATATTTTCAAATATTTGTTTTTAAGTAGTTACTTATATCTACCAAAATATATTATATATAATCATATATTATATATTAATATATCTATTTATATATATATATATAATATATTAATATTATATATATATTATATTTAATATTTTTAATCACTCTAATTAATATAATATATAGTATATTAATATTATATATATATATATATATATATATTTTATATTATATAATTGATATATCTATAGTGAGTTTAATAGCAAACAATAGAATTAATCTAATAATTATAATGGAATATATTTATTAATATATTTATACTAAATTAAATAATTAGATAAAAAGATACAATATCATACACTATATATATATATATGATATTTAAGTCAATAGGAAGCTATAATGAATAATTATATAAGATATACTAATATTCGATTACCAGATACTATTATTATTTATATATATATATATATACTATTATACTATTATCAAACATATATAATATATCATATTATATACTATTAATTAATATAATATAATTTAATATATTTATATAATATCATCTTATATATATATTATTCATATATATATATATTACTATATTTAATATATTATATCTATATATATTATATATTATAAATTATCTATATATATTAATATATTAATATAATATAATAATAATATATATATATATATTACTATCATATTAAGTACTAACTATGAGATGATCAGATTATATACGTAGTCAATTAGCATACGAGCTCTGTGCTAAGGAGTCGTAATAGCCTTTCAAATGATTCATACTAAAGTTGAACGAATATAGTACTTTAGCTGATGGGTGGTATATATCAGGGTGTGTATCAAAATATTTTCAGAAGGGAGGCAGAATGATTTAGGTGAGGACAATTATTAAATATTAATAGTAATGGAGCTAGCTATGTGAATATCTATAAGTATGAACAACACAGCATCCTCTACACAAGGTATCATCTTTACTATCAGTATAATAGTAGCAGAAGTTTGTTGAACTTGTATTCCCAAAATATAATCTAATATACTCTCCTGTATCTGTAGGCTGTAGACGAATTTTGTTATATTACAGTAGGGTGTGATTATTTTAAGGGCAATTAGTAAGTAGCCTTAACTTGCTTTTATTTGAGCACTATATATAATTTATTATTTTACCATATAAGGTAATAATGGATCTCTATTTGTATTACTTGATAGAGAGATACACATTTGAGTAGGAAGTAGATAGTATGGTAATAAATCATGAGATTTTGTAAATATATTCAATATCTAATTATTCATATAATATAATTATAAATAATTATTTTTGTAAATATAATTTTGGCCATTATATTATTAATAATTTATAGTTATTTATATATGATTAATACGAATTCGTTTTGTGAGGTCTAAATTATATTTAGTGAGTAGGAAGACGTGCGGATCAGTGCGGATTGCGCTATATATACTAGGAGGTTTGATAATGGTCTGTATAACAGTGCGGTGAGATGATAGAGGTCATATAGCTGAGGATCTATAGTATATTTGGAGGTGAGGAGGTGCGCTATAGCGACTAACAGTCTTTAAATGAGGTCTTCGTAGTGTTCTATAACTCTATTTAAGAAATGTGTATACAAGAATTTATAGTTACGTTAGATTATGAGGCTCTGTTTTTATAGGAACGTAAAATAAAGAAATTAAATTTCAAGATAGTACACAAAACATAACATGAAAAAAATTTTACAATTTTTTGGATAGAAATTTTTTTATCATAAGTAAAAAGACTTTAATTTATTTTCCTTTCTTTTCTCCTTTTAGTATTTCTCTATTTAATTTTATATTTATATCTTATTAATTTATATATACTATATATTATATATATATTAATATAATAATATATCTATATATATATATAGGGTATTATATATATATATTATATATATTAATATTTAACTATATATTAATATGATATTATTTTAATATATTAATATTATATAAATATTATCTATATATATTTATATATACTCATATATCTCTGTCTCTCTTTGTCATTCTCTTTAACAGATTTTAAAATCTTTTTCCAATCTTACCGTAGGTATATGTATATAAATATACTATTAATTAATATATTATGATATAATATATAATATTAGTAAGCATTTAAATTGTATTAAAACCAAAAATGGCTTCAAATTCACTCCCAAATATATTCAGGTTTGAGAAATGTTTTCACTGACGATCTAAAATTTACCCAATGCAGACAAGCGAAAATGAGTAGTACGGAGGACAAGTCTTTGAAGATCCTCTCTTTGGGATGGAGACATTCTAGTAACTTGCTCACGAGAAAGGCGTGAGTAGCGAAGTACTATTAGAGTGAGACACCTCCCAACGGGAAGCAATACAAACACTGCCAATTTAATAATTTTTATATCAAAACATAAAAAAAGTCTGAACAGATATAAAATTCTCGTATAATTATTAAAATTGAAATATACGTACTTATAGTATATATAATATATCTCATCCTTATGTACTTTATTATATTACAGGAACTTAGAGGCTCTCAGTGAGTACAGCGGCCCTAAATATTATCTGCCTCTATTATATAGTTATATATAAGTAATTATATATATCTAATCTTATAATACTATTCATATATTCTATGGGTAATCGTTAATATAATATTATCATTAATATTACGTATATATTATTTCTATCAACATAATACTACTATTAAATTCATATCATATATTTATATTATTATATATACTATATAATAATATATATATAATACCTATATCATAATATATATATATATCTCTCTAAATTAGTATTATTATATAAAATATTTAATATAACTGTTATACTTCTTATTTGGAGGTAGTATATTATGAGCACAAGTCTACTTAGTAGAAGTGAAGTTCTCATGCTTTACTATCATGAAACTTGTAGTAGAAAAGTATCTCATATATGCAGTTCATATTAATAATAATATAATAAGGGCCTATAGACATGCCCCCAACATACTCTATTAGATGACGTATTATAGAACGAATAGTTAGTAATATCCAATAGGAATATACATAGTGGAATAGTGTGTTATAAGTGTATAACTTAGTGAATGATTATATATACTGTAAGATTGAGTACCTCTATATTTAATATAATATAGAGCGTTAAAGTCTGGGTTAAGAGGGTTGATCGAGAAAGGAATGTTAAAGTGTTAAAGTAGCTGATGTTCTGCAATAGTACGAATATTTATAGATAATATATCATAAACGTATAAAAGTATCATGATATAGTTTGTACATTCTCGTATATAGAGCATAATAGATGAATTCTAAGATCGCTAACTAGCATCAGATATTTGCTTGCCAAACTATAAAGAGTAAATATTGATAGAGCCATTAGCATAATAGTGAACAGGTGATGAATTAATAGTATATACTATATATATAATTTAAGAGTGAAAGATATGATAGAGTGAAGAGAGGTGAATTGTGGGAGGGTGTTGGCAGGAAAATGGAGTCGGGGGGTAAATTAGGTAATAAGGTATCAGGGCATGTTTTTCGGAATATTGTTGAATGGTGTGGGAGACTTTTACCTTGCGGAGAGTGAGATGTTTTGGGTGGGCGAGAAGGACTTGAGGCGGGGTGTGTAAATGTGGCCAGTGGCTATTCAATTTTGTTTTGGAAGAGTGTTTGCAGAGGAATGGTGAGGGAGGGGAGGGGGTGGAATTGAACAAATTTGGGAATGATAGGAGGGCGTGAAATGATTACTGTTTGCGGATGATCTTGCCTCTATGTGGCGAAGAGCTGCGAAGGGTTGAGGTATTTGGTGAGGTAGTTTGAGAGAATGTGCGGACAAAGGGGCTTAAAATAAATCCTGGTAAGAGTTAAAGTGTTAGTGTTTGAGGAGGAAGGAAGGGGGAGGGGAGGGGTTAGAGGTTCAAGTGGGGGTGTGAAGTTCTGGAAGAAGTAAAGATTTTTAGATATTTAGGGATGGATTTGGGGTAAGGGGGGAGGGATGAAGGAGGAGATAGAACAGAGAGTGGGAGAAGGAATGAGAGCGTTGAGTGGTCTGAGAGAAGTATAGAAAGGGGGGGAGATTTATCACAGAATGTTAAGATAAGTATGTTTGAAAAAAATTTGTGTACCAGTGGTGTTTGTATGGGTGTGAAACGTGGGGTTGAATGCAGGTCCAGGAAGAAAGTTATGGAAGTATTTGACATGTTTTTGAGAGCGGGTTGTGGGATTAGTAGAAGGGAAGAGGATTAGGAAATAGGGTGTGAGCGGTGAGGGAGAGATGTGAGTGAAGGAATGGGTTGGTGGGAAGAGCGGAGAAGGGGAATTTAAGATGGTATGGCAGTTTGGTGAAATGGAGGAACAGAGAGTGGTTAGGAGAGAATGGGAGGCGGAGGGGATAGAAGGAAGGAAGGGGGAGACCAAGAAGGAGGTGGATGGATGGAATAAAGGGAATTGCTGGAGGAGGGAGGGGATGAGGGGAGGAGGGGAGGGTTTTGGCGGGGGATAGAGTGGGGGGAGGAAGTGGGTGGGGCTGAGTGAGGGGGGTGTAGGTGGGGAGAGGCTTACGTACCTACTTGACCCGCTCAAGCGGAGAGAAAGTGTAAGCATAATAATCAATATAATAATAATTAATATATATATATATATATATATATATATATATATATATATATATATATATATATAATATATATATAATATAGTATATATATTATATATATATATATATATAATATACGTATATATTATAGAAAAAAAAGAATAAGACCTTTTTAAATGTTCAGCTTAGATTTAGTTTATAGAAATATAGTTTTTTTTTATGTTGAAGAAAGAACTTGTTATCCTCTTTTTGAAAGAAGTAAGGTTGAATTAAACGCTTGACAGACCACTTGAATCTTTTGTCAATCGGAATAGTGAACCCTGAACCGAGTTAGCAATTTGTATTTGTGTTACATTCTCTCTTGTTTATATTATATACTAATATATATCATATATATATTAATATATATATAATATATATATATATATATATATTATATATATATCTATATTTATATATAATATATATATATATATATAGTATCCATATAAATATATATATATATATATATAGTAATATTTATATACAGTATATATATATTAATATATATATTAATATATATATTATATAATATATATATATATATATATATATATATATGTATATATATTATATATATATATATATATATCTATATATATATACTATAATATCTATATATATATATATATATATAATGTATACTATATATATACGTATATCATATATATATATATAAATATAATATATATATATATATATATATATATATATATATATATATATATATATATATATTAATATATACTATATGTATACTAATATGTATGTCAACTATACATCTATATTTCTTTCTTGCTTTCTTTCCTTCCTCTTTGCCCCAAGATTGGGTTGTAAGGTGCTGTACAAGCTGATCGGAGAAGAAAAAAGCAGTAGGAGAAATCATGAACAAAGTCGCCTCGAAAAGTAGCCCAGCGCTTACCGCCCGCGCTCTGTACCATTAATTAGTGAGAGCTCGTCACGACGAAAATCCACCCTAGAGCATCAACTGGGACTGGCGACGGACCTCATCGAATGGCATATCGTCAAGTGTATGGGTCATCCCCTGGCCTAGGTGGGCCAACAACTCATGCCGCCCATACAAAACCCGCCTTCTCTCCTCCTCTCCGATTGCACCTTTTAATTCTCGCTCTGCCAAACTCACATTTCTCTCCTTCCAACATTCGTTACCGACTCAATCCACTTCCTCTTTCGGTCTCCCAGCCGGTCGTTCCCAACACACTTCCACTATAACATCCGCTATAACTAACAGCTGATCATTCCACTATTTCCCACTACTGACTCCAAACCATCTCAACATAACTTTCATTTATTCTGCTCATTTACCGCCTTTCTTCTACACGCACCACACGACTCTCTAATATGTTCTATCCTCACTTTATTAATTCTTTTCACACCTAGCATGCCCTCAAAGATTGTCTCTCTGAACACATTAACCTTTAGATCTATACTTCTCTTTCCAGACCATAGTCTCACGTACCATTACAATACACACAGGTAACAACATACCGCTCATGTAAGTACACTAGGTCGCACATCCAGACTATGAGTCCTTTACATTCACGCATACACGATTTGTTACATTTCACCCGCAATCCTTCCTTGCCATTACACTTTCCCTACTACAACTCTGCATCATTGCCGTTCCCTTCTCATCCAACATCATCCTATATTTAAACTCACGACACTTGCTCCAGCTGCTCATGCCATCTAACATAACTTAACTGAGCGCCTGTCTCACCCAAACCATAACTCTTACTCTTACTACGTTTATACTCTTCAAGAACCCCTCCTTTACATACCCTCGCAATATCTCTCTACCTAATGCCTCTCTAAGACTCTTGTTCAGATTTCTCCAACGCACAACCTAACCAGGGCCCCCAAAACCAGAGACTCATCTCCGAATCCCCGAACTAGGTGTAGGGTGGGCAACCATTCCGACTCACTCTCCGATTTCTCCTATGCATTCTTAACATCCATTATCCTTTGCATCCCGCACTCGACATTCTTCATAACCGCATATCCGATATTACCACTCATTGAATTATATCCATGTGTGTAGACAAACCAACCCTGTCTCATTCCGTCTCTTATCCTAAACCATCACCACCATGTGACACCGCGTCTCCGCCACCACTCCTTATCTCTTACACCACGCTGCACTATTCGTCATACAGTTGCTCTCTTGATTCCATTCAGAAGCCTACGACAAACACCACTATAGTTCTCACTCATAATACATGCCATATAAGCTTTACCTATAACTCTATCATATCGCCTATCATTATATTATCTTATATATATTATATTATTATATTACTATACTATATACTATATATATATATATATATATATATATAATATATATATATATATATATATCCTATATAGTATATAAATACTATATATAATATATGATATATATATATAATTCGGGGTCCGTTGCGTCGTTCACACATTAATTAATATACCTATTTAATATATATTAGTGTCTTGTTTTTCAAGAATTTTTCAGTCATTCATGTTTTATGTGTAAAATCGCAACAAAACGCTAAACATGCCCTCTAAACTGTGTTAACATTGTTGATAGCTTTTGCTATGTGTGTGGTGAAGTGAATTTTCCTCCCCCAAAATCCAGAATATACCACAAGTTTTAACCGCTTACTTCCACTATTTCGGCAACAAGGTAGGCTATCAGGACAATTCTTGGGCACCTCACATATGCTGCAATACCAGCTCGTGGTCGCCTAAATAAAAAAAGAGCTTTCAATGCTTTTTGCTGTACCAATGACTCTGACGGGAGCGTAATAATTATGCCGATGACTTCTATTTTTGTTTGATTTCACATCTGCAGCATGAAATGCTGAGGAAAAAGAAGCGGATGGTGAAATACTTAGATATTCCATCATCTATCTGGCCAGTTCCACATAGAGTTGATCTGCAGTACCTCAGCCTCCTGACGAGTACCAACTACAGGTTGGTGTTGATGAGGAAAGCACCCAGGGTGAAAGACATAAACCTTCAATATTGTGGGATCTTGATTTTCTACAAGCTTTCCAAAGTGATCCACTTAAACTTACTGAAGGGGAGGATCCAACATTAGAGTTTTCAGCACCCAATTTTAGCGCCCACCTAGAAATGGACATAAAATTCATGATTTTCAGACAATTTTGATGGGATTAAAACAAACTGCAACTTTTTCTGACTTCTAAAACGTCGTTTTCGGGTGTTTTTCTGACTCAGACTCCTTCTCCAACTCTTTCCTTCTCTGACTCCGACTCCGACTCTGAATTCTTTCTCCAGATTTCAGACTTCTACGAACATTTCCCAATTTTAGGGGCCTGCACCCCCCCCCCTTCGGGGGGGGGGGTGCATGGCAACGTAACCTCGTCTGCGACAAGGTTACGTCACCCCCCTATGGGGGTGTCAAGTTTGAGAGAGATACCATGTAGCAAACTCTATCCGTTACTAAGTGAGGTGCGGTGCGGTGCGGTGCGGTGCGGTGCGGTGCGGTGCGGTGCGGTGCGGTGCGGTGAAGTGCGGGGCCACAACTGGTGCGGGAATATGCACGTCAATGAAAAATAATATTCGGAAATTAAACATTTACTTTTTATTTATTTTTATTTATTTATTTATTTATTTTTTTATTTATTTATTTATTTATTTTTTTATTATTCGAAAAAAAAAACGGGTGCTAGGGTTGCCAAAAAATGCCAAAAAAATGCTAAAAAGGCTAAACAAGACCAAAATATTAGCATGTTGCCAGATTTGTCGCTAAATCTGGCACCCTTTGAGATTCCTCTTCTACTACAACGATTACTCGAATGAATTTTAAATAATTGTAATGATTTTCTTTCGATTATATTTTTCATTGTAAAAAGCCAACCAGATCACGTAGAAAGACGATTTAAAAATCGTTTTAGGAGTAAAAAACATCGATAAATCGATTGAAACCGTCAAAAATGATCTACCGATCATTTAAAACCTTCTAGGAACCAAAAAGCCCCAATTTAGGGGGCTAAACCTCCGAAAACGGTCTTCCAGACCTTAAATTCCGTCTCACCGATCTAAAAAACCCTGACTTTGACACGTCAACCTTGAAAAACCAAATGTTGCAAAATGTTGCTTGCAACATTTGCAACATTGCATGAAACATTGCCTGCAACATTTTGGCGGTTAGTTTCCCACCCCTTACTACTATATATATATATATAATATATATATATATATATATAATATATATATATATATATATATATATATATATATATATATATAATATATATATTATATAATATATATATAATATATATATATATATCATAGGCATATACTATATATATATAATATTAATATATATATATATATTTATAATATATATAATATATTATATATATATATATATATATATATATATATATATAGTAAAAAAAATATTAATTATTTAAATATTATTAAAAATTTTATAAAAAAAAATATAATATTTATAAATAATATATATATAACAGATTTATATATAACAATATTATATATATAATATATATATATATATATATATATATATTATATATATAATATATATATATATATATATATATAATATATATAAATATAGTAAATAGTAGTGCAGAGGGGTCTAACCGCCCTTCAATTTTTAAAAAATCACAGGATATACTCTAAAAATAATAACGAAAAATAATCGAAAACGAAAAATCCGTCCGCTCTCTTTTAGGAAAGTTCAACAGCCTCTCAAGTTGCTAAAAATCCCATAGGATTTTTCATTAATAATAATAAAAAATTTAAATCACCGGATATACCTCTAAAAAATAATACGAAGCTTAAAAAAACGAAAAAGATTTAAGTTCCTTATGAAAAAAAGTTACAGCCTCTTAAAGTTGTTAAAACTCACATAGACTTTCATTTTTGATCAATCAAGGTAGGCTGCCTCATTTCAGGCGTCTAGTCAGGTTTATGATAAGCTTAAAGGTATACACAAGAGAAAAATCTATGTAGATTAACAAATCCTTATCATAACTTGAACTACGGTATGGCCCCTAAA
>JABUQX010055871.1:0-7500 GCA_015478945.1 Trachelipus rathkii
CACACACACACACACCCGACGCACTTATTACACACACACACACACCCGCTTAGAACTTATACACACAACCACATACACCCAACCAAGACACTTACACTTACATCTGCACCTACGACACACACAGCATAGACACATCACACCCACCCTATATACACAAACCCACCCTTACCAACCCTGCCATGGAACATACACCAACCCTAGCTTTCACACGCTTACACCCACGCATACACACACTATGACACTTATGCACACACACACACACCCGCTAGGCTATTTATACACACACACATACGCTAGGCTTTTTATAACACATACACCTACCCATAGGCAAACTTACGCTCACACCTATACCTACACACACCAAGCACACAACCTAGACACATACATCCCACCTTGATACATATGACCACCGTAGCGCACACCTACACCTACACACACACACACACACAATATATAGATAATATATATAATATATATATATATAATATATATATATATATAATATATATATATTATATATATATAGACAAACTTTACTTAAAATAAAAATGAGTCATGTATCAGGGAACGGTATCCAGAGGAGCGTGGGGTAAAGCTCCATCAGCGACTAATTCACAATTGATGAGTCGAGTTACTAGGCCATTAGTTACACTCTAAAACAGGAAAAGCTGACCAATAACATTAAATTAGAATCTATTTAAGAAGTTATGCCAATAAAATAATTGTTTTGTAAAAGAATGAGAAATAGAAGAAAAAAAATTCAGAGTGGTGATATATATAATCATTTTATTTTACTACAAACTGTACGAAATTTTATTAAAACATTAACATTACAACCTTAAAGCAGTAAATCAGTAAATCAATAGAGTGTTACCTAACACCTTAAGGGATAGCGTTTGCTTTTTGTTTTACGCTTTACTGGCTTTAACTCATGTTTACTGCTTTAACTTTATGTTTTTTACTGCCTTAACTCACATATTATTAACATTACATACCTTAAAGCAGTACAATCAGTAAATCAATAGAGATGTACCTAACACCTAAGGATTAGTATGCTTTTGTTTTACTGCTTACTGCTTTAACTCATGTTTTACTGCTTAACTCATATGTTTTACTGCTGAACTCACAGTATTATTAACATACATACCTTAGAAGCAGTAAAATCCAGTAAATCAATAGAGGTGTTACATAGCCACCAAGGGATTAGTATGCTTTTGTTCTACTGTTTTCTGCTTTAACTCATGTTTTTACTGCTTTAACATATGTTTTACTGCTTTTAACGCATATATTTATTAACATTACATACCTTAAAGCAGAAATTCAGTAAATCAATAGAGGTGTGGAACTAAACACCAAGAGGGCATTAGTTATGCTTTTGTTTTTCTGCACTGCTTTTACAAACCTTTTTTCATGTTTTATGCTTTAACTCATTGTTTTACTGCTTAAGGTATGTTTTACTGCTTTAACTCATTGTTTTACTGCTTAACTCATGGTTTACTGCTTTAACTCGTATGTTGTTACTGCTTTAACTCATATGTTTTCTGTTTAACTCATATATTTATTAACATTATGTTTTTTATTTTGTTTTAATACTTTTTATTTATTTTATTATTATTTTTATTTATTTTTATTTTTATTTTATTTTTTTTTTTTATTTTTTTTTTTCTTATTATTACTTAAGTTCTATTTGTTTATTATTATTAGAACACACATAATTCACTATGACACACACACACACACAACACACACACACACACACACACTTACACGTATACACACATTCACTATGGAACTTATACACACACATTCACTATGGACACTTACATTACCCATAGACACTTACAGTACACACCTACACACACACCAACACAACACACACACACACACACACACTCACACACAGATTTACTTACACACGCAGATTTACTTACACTCACACAGATTTACTTACACTCACACACAGATTTACTTACACACACACACTCACTTACACATATAACGGATAATTTATTAAAACATTTTATTTTTAATTAAACACGTACATTTATATACTCATCAAATATAACTAAAATTATTTTAAAGTTTCAATAAACTTCTATAATAAATCATCATTATCTTGAAAAAAGCAAAAATTTATTATTAACTGTTAATACTTTTTGTTATAAATTTTATAACTACAAGTTTTAAATAACTTTTACTTAAAAATTTTATTGAAATTTTATTAAAAACATATATTTTACGTACCTTAAAGCAATAAATCAGTAAATCAGTAAGGTCAGCCCCTAGGCTGACCTTACTGATTTACTGATTTATTGCTTTGTAGTGACTTACTGCTTTACATCATCTTTAGCCATGTAATAAGTATTAAAATAACAAAATAAGTTCTTCTCTGCTAACATAACATGTATTTTATTAAATCTTTCTAAGTTCTTAAATTTTAAAATAACAAATTATCACTACATTTATATTATTCGCTCGTGTTAACTAAAAAATTTCAAAGTTTTTTAAAAATTCTAAAATTATTATTAATTATACTTATTATTATTATTCTATGTACATTGACAATCCATCACGAGAAAACACAACAACCCGCACCCTACAGATACGAAACTGACCTTCTTCTTTAAAATGTGTTGAAATAACTACTTGAGGAAATTAGGATAATCCTTTTTTGTAACCCGGGGCGTAGGCCTAATTCCAGGTCAAATATATTTTCAAACTGACCTTTTTCTGTAAAATGTGTTGGCAATAACTACGTTAGGCCTAAATTTAGGCCTAAAGTTAGGATAAGCCTGTTTGTATCCCATGCTGATTTTAGCCTAAAAGGTAATTCCGTATAGACAAGATATCATTGTTATTATTATTATTTTTATAAATATAGTTCAAACTGAAACATGCTGGATCGTAAAGATCCTTTAAGCAGGTAAAAGGGAAATGTTTCCTACTTGTGATTGGTCGAGTAATCCTTATCTCTATATGACCTGGTATGTGATTGGCTCGAGAATTATTTTAACGTTCTTTTTGAAAATTAACTGTTGTTCTTTAAACTTGTATTTGAGCAGGTGTGCTTTATTATCTTTTAGACCCCAACTCATTTTAAAATCATAGTCATTTAGTTGTTAAGCGGTGCACAAGCTTTCTGATTTGGATTAAAAGTGTTTTATTTTTACTAAGTGTATATGCATATTTAGAATAAATACTTACATTGAGGGATAAAGTATTAATTTCACTAGAATAGATTAATAATTAATTCCACTAGATTTATAGTAGATCACGGAAGCAAAACGCAAGAGCGCCCGCAAGCCCGACCCGGTGCGGAACCGACGCATGAAACCCCCGTGTAATATTACTACGCGGGTCGCGAAAATATGGCGCGTTGTATTTTAAAAGTGGTAGGGCATACATCCAGAGGTTGATGTCTTTTGGACACCGTCCATTCAGTATGTATAATATTAGTTTGCGTACTGTCAAGGTATAATTACGAACCTTATAACATGTGTTCAAGCTCGCAATAGTTTATTTAAAGTCCTGGCTATATCAGTGTTTATTACAAACCAAGTGAGATATTCTCGAGGGTTACCGAATGCATACAATCTGATATAGAAGAGGGATGAACTTACATACTTCGATGTACATTTTGGAAGTATAATTGATATGATACCATACTGGAATCCAAAAGAGAAATTACGTTTGTACCAATTGAGGGAAGTTTATTATGGCAATGTTACACCGCATTGTGTATTAATTAATTTAATATAGTAATTATGTATAATATTTTTTTTTTTTTTGTTAGAATAAATCCGTCTCGATTTTCTTCACCAAAAACTGAATTACAAGCCTTGGAAAGGAGGTATGGACAAATTCTATACATTTCAAACTTACGTTCGTATTATAGGTGTAACTTTAAGCATATAAAACTTGTTTTACATTCCTTAAAGTAATAAGATCTTAAAGGCATACCACAAAGAGGGACATGCCAGCGTCACCATCCGGAGTATTTGCTCTATTTCCCTCAAGGAATTATAGCTTTAGGATAAATAAAAACAAACTGTTTCTACAAAAACAAAATTGTTCTGGTCAAAACTAAATGTTGGTTCAAGAAACTTTACAGTGAAATGGTATTTTCTGTATGAACACGTTGTAAACTTTCATACATGCCATGGTTTGTATTTTCCAAAATATTACCGCTTCATATTATGAACCGTCCATTTATTTCCTTATTGTTCATTTTTTAATTTTAATTTATAGAAAATACCATTTTACTAATAAAGTTTCTTGAAAAAAACATTTAGTTTTGAAAAGAAACATTTTGTTATGTAGAAAAAAACAGTTTGTTTTATTTTTCCTAAAGTTATAATTCCTTGAGGAAAATAGAACAAATACTCCGGATGTGACGCTGGCCAGTTCCTCTTTGTGGTATGCCTTAAAGATCTTATTACTTTTAAGGAATGAAAACAAGTTTTATATGCCTTAAATTACACCTATATACGACATAGAGTTAATGTATAGAAGTTGTCATACCCTCCCTTTTCAAGGCCTGTTTTTACGGTTTTAATCTTCTCTATGTATAAAGTTATGAAAAAAGTTGTTTATAATCTAAAATATTATTACATAATTACTATATTAATTAATTAAATACACAAGGCGTGATGCAAAATAAACTTCCCCTCATTGTACAAACCGTAATTCTCTTTATGGATTTCAGTATGTATCATATCATTATACTTCAAAAATACATCGAAGTATGTAAGTTCATACCTCTTCTATATCAGTTTGTATGCACTCGGCAACCTTCGAGAATATCTCCCCTGGTTTGTAATAAACACTATATACCAGGACTTTAAATAAAACTAATGCGCTTGAACACATGCTAAAGTTCGTAAATATACCTTGATACAGTACACAAACGAATATTATTACATACTGAATGGCGACGGTGTCCAAAAGATATCATCCTCTGGGATGTATGCCCTACCACTTTGAAATAACAACGCGCCATATTTTCGGACCGCTAGTAATTATTACACCGGCGGGTTCCATGCGTCCCGTCCGGTGCCGCACCGGTCGCGCTTGCGGGCGCTCTGGCGTTTTTGCTTCACGTGATCTACTATAAATTTAGTGAATTAATATTATCTATTCTAGTGAAATAATAATTATTCCTCAAGGTAAGGTATTATTATAAATATGATATACACTTAGTAAAAATAAAACACTTTAATACAAATCAGATAACTTGGCGCAGCACTTGCGAGCTTAAAATGACTTTGATTTTAAAATGAGTTGGGTCTAAAAGAATAATAAAGCACACCTGCTCAAAACAAGTTGAAAGAACAAAGTTAATTTCAACAAGACGTTAAATAATTCTCGACCAAATCACATACGAGGTCATTATAGAGCATAAGATTACTCGACCAATCACAAGTAAGGAAACATTTCCTTCTTACCTTCTTAAAGGATCTTACCGAACCAGCATGTTTCAGCTGAAAATATATTATAAATAATAATTAATATAACAATGATCGTCTATACTGGAAATTACTGGGTATTAGCTTAAATCAGCATGGATGTACAAAAAAGGCCTTATCCTAAATTAGGCCTAAATTTAGTCCTAACGTTAATGCACCACATTTTACAGAAAAAGGTCTGTTTGAAATATATTTTGACCTGGGATTAGGCCTAAATCGCCCCGGCATACAAAAAGGATTATCCTAAATTTAGGCCTAAAGTAGGTATTTCAACACATTTTACAGAGAGAGGTCAGTTTTGTATCTGTAGTGCGGGATGTTGTTTTTCTCGTGATGGATTGTCAATGGACAACGTTAATAACAACCTAAAACAATAAAGAATATTCATATTACTTAAAAAACTTTGAAATATTGTTAGTTAACATCGAGCCGAAATTAATATAAATAAGTAATAATTTATAGTGTTAAAATAAGAACTAGAAAGATTTTAATAAAATACATGTTATGTTGGCAGAGAAGAAATTTGTTATTTTGTTATTTTATTACTTATTACATGGCTAAAGATTGATGTAAAGCAGTAAGCAATAGAACCAAAACGTGGCATAGCTTGGTTTAGAGGGGTGCTAGGGGGCTGACCTTACTGATTTACTGGTTTTATTGCTTAAGGTACGTAAAATATGATGTTTAATAAAATTTTCATAAAATTTTAGTAAAATTATTTAAAACTTGATAGTTATAAATTTATAAACAAAAAGTATAAACAGTTAATAATAAATTCTTTGTCAAAAGATAATGATTGATTTATTATAGAAGTTTAAAGAAACTTTGAAAAATGTGAAACTTATTTATCAGCATTTTGAAATGTACGTTTAATTAAAAACACTTAAAACAATATTTCACTTTTGAAATAAAAACAAATCTCCGTGTGTAAGTAAATCTGTGTTTGAGTGTAAGTTAAATCTGTGTGAGTGTAAGTAAAATCTGTGTGTGTACGTAAATCTGTGTGTGAGTGTGGGTGTGTGTATCTAAGGTAAATGTAAGTGTCTATGTGGTAAATGTAAGTGTCATAGTTAATGTGTGTATAAGTGTCATAGTTGAATGTGTGTATAAGTGAAAGTGTGGTGTTGTGTGTGTGTTGTGTGTGTGTGCTCATAGGAATATCTTGTTTAAATAATAATAACAAATAGACATGAAGTAAATAACACTAAGTATAATAAATAAAAAAAAAATAATAAAAATAATAATAAAAATAAATAAAATAACACTAAAATAAGTAAAAAGTATTAAACAAAATAAAAAACATAATGTAAATAAATATATGAGTTAAAGCAGTAAACATATGAGTTTAAAGCAGTAAAACATACGAGTTAAAGCAGTAAAACATGAGTTAAAGCAGTTTAATATGAGTTAAAGCCAGAAAACATACGAGTTGTAAGCAGTAAAACATGAGTTTAAGCAGAAAACATGAGTTAAACAGTAAAGCAGTAAAACAAAAAGCATTACTAATCCCTCCTTGGTGTTAGGTCACACCTCTATTGATTTACTGATTACTGCTTTTAGTATATAATGTTAATAAATATAGAGTTAAAGCCGGTAAAACATTATGTTAAAGCAGTAAATAGAACATGAGTTAAACAGTTAAAACAGTAAAACAAAAGCATACTAATCCCCTTGGTGCTATTTAGCATCTCTAATGATTTACTATTTACTGGCTTAAGGTATGTAAGTTAATAAATATATGAGTTAAAGCAGTAAAACATATGAGTTAAAGCAGTAAAACATGAGTTAAAGCAGTAAAGCAGTAAAACAAAAGCACGCTAATCCCTTAGGTGTTAGTAACACCTCTATTGATTTACTATTTTACTGCTTAAGTATGTAATGTTAATAAATATTGAGTTAAAAGTTAAAACATATGAGTTAAAAAGCAGTAAAACATAATGTTAAAGCAGTAAAGCAGTAAAACAAAAGCACGCTAACCCGTAGGTGTTAGGTAACACCTCTATTGATTTACTGATGTACTGATGCTTAAGGGTAT
>JABUQX010055871.1:15000-27500 GCA_015478945.1 Trachelipus rathkii
GATTCTAATTGTATTTATTGATCTATTGATTCAAGTCAAATTTTTTTTACTAAAATTGTAACGTTTTTTCATACCCTAAAGCAGTAAATCAGTAATTTCAAACCACCATCCAACCCCCTCCTGTCCATTTCTGTAATCTATTGAATCTATTGGATCATTGATCTATTGGATCTAATTGAACATTCAAGTCACATTTCCGGTGTATCATTTTGGATAAACATATCCATAAACCATGTTCTTTAATACATAAGATCACATGAGTATACCATAACGTAACAAAGTTTTCAACATTAAATAAAGCTTACTTAGAATCATCTGAACTATGAATATATACACAACGACAACCCTGACACGCCTTAAACATTGAATAAACCTGTTTAACGTTAACAAGTTTCTCCACACTAATAACAACAGTAAAGTAAACTACATAGCATAGTTCAAAAAACTGAAATAACCCTTATTCACCACTTTGTCATCATATTATCTAAACATAAACAATGTTTAATTTCATTAACATGGTAATATTTAGCAAAAAAAATTTATCATATACATTGGTTAATTACATTACAGAGCAGCGAAATTATGCTAACGTAACAAAGTTTCCTCATCAATAAAGCTAACCTAATATCGTCTAATGAAAATAAGAAAATAATGTACAAAGACAAACCTAACACACTTACACACGAATAAACTGTGTTAACATTAACAAAGATTCCACCTAACAACAGTAAAGTAACTAAAACAGCGTACAAAGCGTAACCTTTTCTTACTTTTTCAAGCATAAATCTAACACATATAAACGTTAATCTTACACTGATACAATAACATTTAGCACTAAAATATATCACAACATTGTCCGATATCATAGCCTGATTCAACGAATATACTCTATGTAAATAAGTTTCAAACCCATTCACAAAGCCTAACATAACGTAACATAAACTTAAGAAAATAATGTACAAAGACAAACTAACACACTTAACACCACGAATAAACCTGTTAATCATTAACAAAATCCCACAACTTAAACACCAGTAAAGTAACTAATCATTGCCTGCAAAGCGTAACCTATTCTTACACTTCCAAGAACATAACCTCTTACATTTTAACCGTTTACACTTCCACTGAACAATACCACTTGAGTATAATGTATCATATGACATATGTCCGATTATCAATAGCCTGGATGACAAATGAAATTATACCATCTAACAGTAAAATAAAGTTTAAGCGATCAAATGAAACGCTAACGATAACGGTAACATGAACCAAAATTTACCCTTATCTATTTAAGTTGGTGGCAGTTTTTAAAAAACGCCTTCCCTTACCTCCGAGAATGAAAGAATTAACGTAAAGTTGTTAACCAAAACGTTGTCAGTTTAAAAATGAAATCTACAGAAAAATCTGTAGAAGATGCCAGGCCTGTGACATTTATATTTACTATGCAATTATGATGGTAGTTTTTACGGAAATTAAATTAAAATTTATCATGTTCCAATATGATTTATTTCTTTTTATCAAATTTATTTGTAAATAAGGTTATATGAAAATTTACCTTATCTATATAATTCAATGTACTACATATGGATTTATATGGTTTGAAATATAAAAAATCAAATAATAATGAAATAACAATCTAAATATATAAAAATACTATTATATATATATATATATATATAATATATATATATACACATATATATATTATATATAATATATATATTATAAATGAGCAGAAAGAGGGGCAGTGATCAGATGTGGAGAAGTTTGGCAGAACAAGAAACGAGACGAAATTATGAACGGGAAATGCAGGTAACCCTAAGGAATGGAAGAAGAAACGAAGAAACTTTGGCAGGATGTCATCCAGGGAAGTGGCAAGAAAAACTACCTTGGTAAAGGAGATGAGTAGGAAGGTACTAGGAAGAGACATACACCATAGTGGAACGAAGAAGTGAAAAAGGGCAATTAAGAAGAAAAAAACAGAGTAAATGATGAAGTGGCTGAAAAGAAGAACAGCGCGGCAGCAATGGAGGAATATGTACAGGCAAGGAATGAGGCAGAGAGATTAAAGAGGAGGGCAAAAAAGATGGAGACAGAGAGAATGGCAGGAGAATAACGAGAGATGTGGGCGAATCGAAGAAAAGCTGTTAGAGATGGCGAAGTGGGGCAAATAGAAGGGAACCAAAAAAGCCCGTAACTAGACATTAAAAGAATAGAAACGGAGAGATATCTTGTGAGACCGCAAGAAAGAAATGATAGATGGACCGAATATATGAAGATTCTGTAAATGTAAAATACAGAGAAGAATGAGGAAAAGAAGCTGCAGATCAGACAAGGAGGAGGAAGAGGAGGATGATAGGCGGATAGAATAATTGGTGGATGGAATATGAAGAGGCTATAGAAAGGATGAAGAAAGGTAAAGCTCCAGAAGAGGATGGAGTGGCTGTGGAGTTGGGGGTGGAGGGAGGAGAGGAGCTGAAAGGGAGTAATCATTCAGTTTAGGGATGAAAAAGTGTTGGGAGAGAGGGAAAAGGCTGCTTCGGAAAGGTGGGGCACAGCAATATAATACCGATATTTTATAAAGATAAAGGAGATGCTGGAAGCTGTAAAATTTTAGGGTAATCTCATGATTGGGACCATTCTCGACGAAAATATTAACGAAAGGAATATTGAGAGGAGGTTGAGAGAGAAGGTAGAGCCGAGACCCGGAGAAGAACAGTACGGGTATAGAAGAGGATGGAACGACGGACCTCTTATTCACACTGAAAATGGTCTCGGAGAAGATGCTGGAATATGGCAGAGATTCCTTTGTAGGCCTTCTATCGATCATAAAAGGCATTCGAATTCGGTGGGCCAAGGAAAAAGCTCTGGAGAACTATGGAGAGGAATTATGGAGTGAAGGGTAATTAAAAGAAAGGGCGATAGAAACGTATGTATGAGAAATGCAGCTGTAATGTTAGAATGAGTGCGAGAACGGATTAGATGGTTTTGAGGTGAAACGGAGTGAAATCAAGGGAGTGTTTTTTTTATTGGCCCACTAGCTGCTGTTTAATATATTTAGATCGTGGGATAAGGATAAGTGAAAGAAGACTGGGAGAATTTTGAAGGGGACATAATGGCATAGTGCGGATCGATCTGGCATGTTGGGAGTCTTGAGAGAGGGGAGGCGATTCCGAAATGTAGGTGGAGATGTAAGCGGAGGAGTTTGGAGGAAAGCAGGGGGTGTGATAGCTATATGAACAATACAGAAAGACAGGATATAACAAGTAACCTGGAGGAAGGAGGAGGGGAAATGAGAACCTGATGGTGAGAGAGGAAAGGTGAAGGCGGTAATACCTTTGCAATTATCTTCGAAGGATGTTTAACCAGAAAGGGAGAGGAAGTGGGAAAGGAGATACGCGTAAGATGGAAAAAGTTATGGATTAGTTTATGAAAGTCAGTATACCCCTGATGGAAAAGATCAGAAACATCGAATAGAGGTTACAAAAGTGATTGTGAAACTCTTCCAGAAATTTCAAATAGGCCGTAATCGTCGAATAAGATCACACCGTACCGTTTTCCTCCTGCATCATGACAATGCTCGACCACATTGCAGTGCCCAAATGCTTCAATGCTTGAACTTCTAGGTCAAAAATCATCCACCCTACAGTCCTGATCTGGTCCCCAGTAATTTTAACTAATTTTCAAAGTTGAAGTAAAAGTCTCCAAGGAGTGAGATTTGGTCCAGATGATAAGGTGAAGAGACCGGTGTTAGACTGGTTTCGGTAAACGGATCAAGACTTTTTTTCAACCAGTTTTGAGAAGTGGGTTAAACGTTTGCAGAAATGTATTGACGTTCGAGATTATGTAAAAAAAAAAATTGTACATGCTCATTGAAAAAACCTTTGACATTTTCTCAGTCTTTGTTTCATTACCTTATCTGCAGTGTAATAGATTTTACAGCAGAATAAGCGTTACTTTTCAGCCCGAACTAGTGTGTGTAATAATAGAGTTGCATGTAAATAACAGAAATTTACCGTATAATTTTTGTTGTTACGCAAAAGATGCAATGATATTGTCGCGTTTGTTCTTCTATTAATTCGGCAAAAGGGCAGTAGCGGACCTGTAAATGCTTCCCTTCTTCTATTTACCGAATGATTTTATTGTTCAGCAAAACTTCATAGGAAAATAATCGACAAGTTCACTTACACTCAAAGAAAGCTTGCTACCCTTTGGTCAATCTTACTACTAGAAATTTTTATTCTCTTACTAAAATAAATACTACTCGAAATCTTCTACTTATTCCTGTAAGTTTTGCATATCTAACGTTTTTATTGATAAAGACAATAATTTTTGCTTCCTGTTCTAATAGCTCTATCATAGATGATTCCTCTAAACTTTTCCCGACTCCGCCCTAAGATTTTTTTTAGAAAAAAACCTCTGTGCGTTAATAAGGAGTGCTTCCAGGATGGAGACCAATCTTTATTTTAATTTCGATCCCTCTCTAGGTTTGTTAGTCACAATTTTAACTACTTTTAAAATAAACTACAATAAAAAGTGAAACATCCTTTGCAACTATTCTCGGAAAACCATCGTTAGAAATTTTACCTCTTTTGCAAAAACACTTAGATGTGAAACTCTTTTAACCAGCTTTTTAATTTTTATTAATCTGCCTCGCTGTAAGTAAAGCGATAGTCTTTTCTCACTGAATGGTTTTCATGTAGGGGTATGTGTGGTTTGCCTTGTCTTTTAAATCAATAAACAGTCCTTGTTGTCAATACTAGAGATAGTTATTAAGAATAACCAAATTTTTTTCAAACATTGGTGCTTTAAAAATATACATATATATATATTATATATATATTATATATATATAATATATATTATTTATATATATTATATATATATTATATATATATATTATATACTATATATATAATATATATTTATATAATATATATATATATATATAATATATATTATATAATTATATATTATTTATATATATTATTATATATATTATATATACATAAATATAATATATATATTATATTAATCGTTGGTGAATGTAAAGAGGACTAAGTCCTGGAGTTTGCGCTAAGGGTCTTTGCATGAGTGGTATGTTGTTATCCGTGTTATTGATATTGTAGTGAGACTATATGGTCCTGGGAATTAAGAAGTTATAGACATCTAAAAAGTTCAATGTGTTTAGATTGGACAATCTTAAGGGGCGTGTTAGGTGTGAAAAGATTGTATAAATGAGGAATGAACATATTAGAGAGTTTGTGGTGTGAAGAAGGGGATAAAAATGAGAGAATAAATAAAATACTTTTGAGATGTTTTAGGTCATGTGGAAGGATTGGATGAGAGAATCGGTTTGTTATACGGATGTATAAGTGGTGGAGTTCTAATTGGGAATCGACCGCAAAGGGAGAAACCAAAAAAAGTGGATTGAGTTCAGTAAAGGAATTTCCTGGAGGAGAGGAAATGTGATTTCATTGTTTGTCCAGAATCAGAGAGGAAAAGTGAATTACAGTGGAGTAAATGGCTGTGGTTTTGTGGGGTGGGATGGTTGTGGACCACCCTTGGGCCGGGATGAACCCTAACATATATGATATGCCATAGCGCAGCGCGTCAGTTCGCGTCCTGTGAAGCTCTAGGCGCGGAATTTTCTTGACTGCGACGAGTTCTCACTAATAAGTATAAGGGTGCGGTAAGGCTGGGCTTTTCTTTTCGAACTTGTGTCATAATCTTCTACACCTTTCTGTTTCCGTGCACTGCAAGTTTCAAAATCTTCCCCCAGTCCCTTGGAAAAAAGGTGGATTAATTATATATATATTTATAGTATAATATTATATATATTATTAATTATATTATATAATATATATATTTATATATTATCTATATATAATTTTATATATTATATATTGTATATATCTATATATATATATTATATTATATATATTATATATATATATTATACTATATATTATATATATTATTACTTACAGTATATATATATATATATATATATATATTATATATATACTATTAGATATATATATAGTATTTTATTATATATACGAAGTGACTATTATCTTAGATAATATAAATATATATGTATATGAACTTTTATATTTATATACGAAGTATATATTTAGAAATAAAATATATTATATGATACTTTTCAATTTTAATTTTTATTAAGGATACATATACTAAGCCTAGCTTGCCAAGTATTTACTATAGTACACATAAAATTATGTATTTGGAAATAAAAAAGTTTTAAAGAAAACATGATATCACAATTATCCTTTAAAACTATTAATGGAAGAATAAGTTTATTTCCTATTTTTTCTATTTAAATATATATCTTTATATTTTTTTTTATTTTAATAATAAATTTTTGATGAACTATTATACTAAATTTTATACAATATTTCTAATATTTATAACTTTCTTAGAAAAAACACTATTATATCATTTCCTTCTTTTCTATCACCTCATTCAACAGTTTTTAATCGCCCAATACATTCAACCTAAAACTCCCACTCACCCCGTCGAAAACATTTTCAGATTATTACAAAAAGTCACCTTCTCCTCAACATCCTCCACAGATAGACTATATGTACAACCACACATACTTGACCTTTTCAAACTCAAAATTCAACATTAGAATTCTAGTACCCACACAAACAAAATCCACATAGCTCTATGAACAGGTCACTGATCAGAATTGCAAGCCCTCCTCTTCCCCTCCATTCCTTTCACGTCACACCACTCGTCTTCAACGCTTCCTTTCATGTTTGTTTTAAGTTACGCCTAGTAAATTCAAACTTACCCTATATAAAATAACAGGTCCATCACCTCTCTTCTCATGTAATAATTTCTTTAACATTCAATGTTCCCAGACAATTCATATATATAATTATATATTATAATATATATATATATATATTATATTATAATTATATATATATATAATATACTATATATATATATATATATATTTATTATTTATATATATATATTTATATATATATATATATATATTATATATATATTTATTATATATATAGTATATATAATTATATATATATTATATATATATATATATATATATTAATATAATAATAATAATAATAATAATATATAATAATAATTAATAATAATAATAATAATAATAATAATATTTTTTTTCTTTTTAGTGGAAGTACAGGGATCTCCACAAAGCACACAAGAAGGATTGCCGGCTAGACGTGTTAGCAAAACTAACGGCGGGGAAATCCCTAACGAAAACGAAAGAGGAAAAAAAGGCCTGAAGATGGTTAAGATTCTATACAGGATGTTCAGTGGTCCAAGAGGAAGGTAAAAAATATTCGATGGGCACTACGAAAAATGAAGATTTGATTCGGACAAGATGTGCTGAGCGATGCTGAGAGAGGTATAGCTAGTCCACGTCAGGAATGAACTTGCTTCGAAGGGTTCCGAAGTTGACAACACGCAATCCACCAAGAGATGAACTACAGTTGAGAGAAAGACTGAAAGGAACAAAATTGGCAGGATGGGAAGAAACCCCCCCGCGGAACATAAGAAATCCATTGGGGTGAGATTTAGTGTCATGACCCAAGACGCAAAACGCACAGCCCGGACCAACCTATAGAAGGCGACTCTTCCGAGAAAATGAAGACTACCGGCCAAGGACGGGTTTGACATCCCGAAGTTTGGCGCCAACGAGCATCCTCCGCCCAACATGACTACCAGCCCAGAGAGGAAGCTCCGACGCAAAGGAATGGAGAAATCTGTTAGCAGGAAAAATGACCCAGGCGCAACAGCAAAGGAGGAAGGGTAACTGGGCACTCGACCCGTGTGTGCAGAGTCTTTTCTCGCCTTTTGGCTTCCCCATCGACCGTTCGTTTCCCGGAGGAACAACCCACATGGGAGGGAACCCAACAGAACTCAATGGTATAATAATATCAATAATATAATAATAATAATTAATAATAATAATAATAATCAAAATCAAAAATATTAATATAATAATAATAATAATAATAATAATAATAATAATAATAATAATAATAATAATAATAATAATAATAATAATAATAATAATAATAATAATAATAAATAATAAATAATAGATAATAAAATATAAAAATTAATAATATTAATTATAGTTAATCTAACAATACTAATTAATTCAATATTTAATTTTTAAAAAATATTAAATATAAATAATTTAAACAAATCAAAAATATTTTTAAACTCTGGCTAATCAGATTACATCGTTGTGTTTTACATATTTATATTAATTTTACAAAATAATAAAGTAGATGAGAAAGGGCTAACCTAGGGGGACGTTTTCATCCATTGAACTCAAAATAATAGTAAATAAGAAAACATTTGACAATAATTACAATAATAACAATAATAAAAGTAATAATAATAGTAATAATAATAAATAATAATAACAATAATAATAATAATAAAAATAATAATTATAAATAATAATAACAATAATATTAATAAAATTTTTTTTTGTTTTTGAGTGAATGTTTACAGGGATCATAACAGCACACAAGAATGCGGCTAGACCGTGTTAGCAAACTAACGACAGGGGAAATCCCTAACGAAACGAAAGATGAACAAGGCTGAAATGGTTAGATCTTATATAAGATGTTCAGTTCCAAGAGGAAGGCAAAAATACGATCACTACGAAAATGAGATGATTCGGATAAGATGTGCTGAAGCCGATGCTGAAGAGGTATAGCTAGCACGTCAGGAAAGAACTTGCTTCGAAGGGTCGAGATGGCAACGCAATCCACCAAGAGATGAACTACAGTGAGAGGAAAACTGGAGGAACAAAATTGGCAGGTCGGGAGAACCCCCCGCGACATAAGAAATCCATGGGTGAGATTTGTATGACCCAAGACGCAAACGAGCGAGCCAGGACCACCTATAGGAGGCGACTTCTTCCGAGAAAATGAAGACTACCGGCCAAGGACGGGTTTTTGACAGGTTCGAAGTTTGGCGCCCACGCACCGCCATACTCCCGGCCCAACACATGACTGGGGCCAGCCAGAGAGGAGCCCCGACGCAAAGAGATGGAGAAATTCGTAGCAAGCGAAATGGCCCAGGCGTCACAGCCAGTAGAAAATGGTAAACAGTCAATCTCGACACGCCCTGTGTGCACGTCCGGCCTGTTTTTGGCCTCCCCATTACCTGGCCCGTTCGTTTGCAACAGGTAACACACATCATTTGAGGGAACCCACCAGAATCAATGTTGTAGTGCTTCGCGCTGGTACAAGCAGCAGGGAACTTGTTGATGGCACAGACCTAACGGGTTGACGGGTTTGACCGGACTCAAGCAACGACTGTAGAGCGCTCCGAGATTCCGAAAAAGATGGTAATTTATTACCTACCACGGGCGAAGGTACGTGAACCGGTTCTACCGCATATGGACATTTGACTATTAGTTTCAAGCTTGAAAAAACCAGACAATAGGGCGGAAGGGCATGGGATACAGTGATATCCGGAAACATCAGCTGAAGCTCCCACTCCCTTACCTCCGTCTTTTACTGAACCATCGTTTGTAAATCGCTATAAAGAGTCGCTAGGAACCTCGCGTTGAGTTAGACAAAGGAATACCTTCAAACCGCACCGGGTGTGGCCTCCTGACATATTCAAAGAGACTGGATCCCACTTGCATGGACGCAGGAGGCGGAGAGACAACATCTTGTGAAACGGGTTTGAGGCAAACCATATTGCATGACCCTCACTTGAGGAAAGGACAACTATAATAATAATAATTAATATAATAATAATCTATAATATAAATAATTATTAATTATTATAATACTATATTGATCCTAATAATAATAAATAATAATATCAATATTACCATATATCAAATTAATAATAATAATTATCATAATAATAATAATTAATTAATCATAAATAATAATATAATAATAATAATTAATCATTAATAATTAATAATAATAATAATACTAATAATAATAATAGATATATAATAATAATAATAATATACTAATAATAATAATAATATATAATAATTACTATAATATAATAATAATATATAGATAATAATAATAATATATATAATAATAATAATAATAATATATACATAATAGAAATAATAAAATATTAATATAATAATAATAAATTAATAATAATAATAATATATAATAATAATATTATAACTAATAATATAATATTAATAATAATAATACATAATATATAATAATAATAATAATAATAATAATAATAATAATAATAATAATAATAATAATAATTGAAATAGATTTAATAATTAATATAATAATATAATAATAATAGTATAATAATAATTAATATAATTAATCATAATTAATAATAATAATAATAAAAAGGGTAATAATAATAATAATAAAATAATCAATAATAATTAAATTAATAAATAATAATAATAATAATATAATAAATAAATAATAATGATATAAAGATAGTATAATATAGCAAATAATAATAATAATAAAAGCAATAATATATAATAATAAATAATATATAACTAATGCAAATGCTATAACAATAATAAGCAATAACCAGTAGACAACACTTAACGTAAAGCTAACATGTATGGTAGTGATGGGGAAGAAAACAATTTCACGTTTCATTAATCAATACTATCAAAATGGTATTAAATATAATACTACTTACTACTATCTGGGACTTTGAGTTAGCCTCTTACTACTACTACTACTACTACTAATAATAAAATAATAATAATAATAATAATATATAATAATAATAATAATATAATAATAATATAATAATAATAATAATAATAATAATAATAATAATAATAATAATAATAATAATAATGACGATAATAATAAAAATAATAATAATAATTAAAATAATATAATAATGTAAAAATAAAAATAACGAATGATAATAATTTCGAGGAAATAACTAATAGTATATAAAAAGAAATATTAAATAATAAAAAATAATAATATAAATAGATATAATAATAATTAATAATAGATAATAATATAAAAAAGTAATAATAATAATATAATGAAATTAATAATAATAATAATAATAATAAAATAATAATAATAAATCAATAATAATAATAATAATAATAATATATTTTAATAATATAATGGGACTCAATAATAATAATTGGAATTAATAATGAATATAATAAAATAATAAATAATATATAATAATAATAATAATAAGTAATGAATAATATAATAATAAATAATTAATAGTAGTTTTTATTTCTATTAATTCAAAAAAAAATTTAGTTTCTTTGTTTTATCAGAAACTTTTGAAAAGTTAATATCATTATAAAACTTCAAGCTATAATATATCCTAATGTTTACAAATTTCCGTAATGCAAAATTTTCTACTCTTGGTGAACAAAAATTATAATTGAGCTCTTTTAACTTATTTGCTAAGTAAGTTGTTATATTATTGTTCATGCATACAACATTAAATTCTTTACAAAATATTTCTTCACAAGCTTTAAAAAATGAAAAAAAATTATTTGAACAAAAAGTTAAACCTTGATCAGCCGGTAAATGCTCATACTGTTTAATTTGCAAAAACATATTTTCTCTAATTTCTTCATTGAAAGAAGTTAGGTCACACACTGAACACACTTTTTCTTTATGAAAATGTAATATTTTTTTGGCGAGAAGTCCACAAACATACCTCATGCCATTAACTTCCTCAAAATTATCTAGGTTTGTCAAAGGGAAAGTAACATTGTAAGAATGATCTAAACTTAAAACACTAGCGTTCCCCATTGCATGATCATCCTGCTTAAACATAGCTGAAGAAAGAAAATTGTGTGTCTCGTCCGCTTCACAGTTTTTGGATTCAGCAAATCTGACAAGAGAATTAATTGCTGCTCTCTGAAACAAAGCCTCAAACTGAGCACATGTTGGATTATCGCTCCAACCGCCTGCTCCTCTAATATCGCCAAAACAATTTTCTAGCGGATCCTTTTTTTTTTAGTCATGTTTGAAACTTTTATTTTTTTGAAATTATATACAATCTAGTAGTTTGAAGATCTTATTAGTAGAATATAATATAGAATGTCTGAATCCATCCTTGTACAAACCTAAATCGTGCAGTAACCATATTTTGTCCTCTATATATCTTCCACCCTTGAATCCACAATTTCATATGAGAAAGATATTCCCAAGCTACATTTCCAATTCTCAATTCTTGATGGAAAGGTGTCCTTTTAATTTGGAAAGGTGAAGAATTTAAAATATCAAATAAAGTGTTCATTTTTAAACAAAATTTCTCCGTCGCAAAACTATTTTTATCAATTTTAACTTCCTTCCGCAATAATTCCAAAGCCTCTGATACAGACCGACTTAATATCTGAGAAGCAAGTTTAACTTTCATTTTATCACATATGGTGCTAATCTTACATGAGCATTGGTTACCTTTGGTATGAGTGGAAAATTACCATTTATTTTAAAATTATAAGC
>JABUQX010055871.1:35000-48950 GCA_015478945.1 Trachelipus rathkii
CAGAGAGGGCCCAACTGGTATGTTGAATTTTTTTTAAAGGGATGGATTGAAGTGCAATTGCTAATTGGAAGACGCACTAAGAATAAGATACCTTGATAGGCATTTTTCAAAATAAGGGATCAAAAGGAAATGAGTTGAAAAGTAGTTTATCCAGTGCCCCAAGAGCGAGTGATATTGGAGAGAGAGACGGAGAGAGAGAGATGAGATGAGAGAGAAGAGAGAGAGAGAGAGAGAGAGAGAGAGAGAGAGAAAGAGAGAGAGAGGAGAGAGAGAGAAGAGAGAAGAGAAAGAGGTGAGAGAGAGAGAGAGAGAGAAGGAGAAGAGACGAGAGAGAGAGAGAGAGAGAGAGAGAAAGGAGGAGAGAGAGAAAGAAGAGAGAAGAGAGAGAAGAGAGAGAGAGAGGAGAAAGAGAGAAGAATGAGGCAGATGAGAGAGAGAGAGAGAAGAAAGAAGAGAGAGAGAGAAAGAAGGAGAGAGAGAGAGTCTGTAGAAATACTCAACTCTTGCACGAATTGGACTGTGACAAATATTAGAAGAGGTGTTTCTAATTTTAAGAAAACTTAACAAAAGAAGGCAGATAGTTTTTTAAATTTAATATAGTATAATATATATATTATTAATAATATATATATATATATAATATATTATATATATTATATAGTATATATATATATAAATATATATATATATATATATATATATATAGATAATATAATATATAATATATATATATATATATATATAATATAATATCTATATATATATAATATAAGTTGATAATGTTGACTCTCGTGCTGTGAGTTGCCTTCGTGTGATTGGTCTTCCTGTGTTATTTAATACGTGGTTGTTTAACATTTATTTAGTTGTTCTCACCATTTTATTTAATTTTATTGTTTCCCTTAGTTGGTTTTAATTGTGTTCTTTTGCTTCCTTAAGTATTTTTTACAATTATTACCTTTATATATGATGTAATAATGAGGATTTGCTCCGCAAAATTTTACCTGCCGTGAAACTTTTAACTAAGTTTGATTTTATTTTTACTTTTTCTTAAATGAGATAATTATCTATAGGTAATGGGATTTGGTTTTTAAACCCTTTTTATTAAATATATAGGGTTTAAGATTATAAATTTACGGTTGTTAATGCTAGGTTTCATTAAGTTGGGTAATCTTTTAATTTGCTTTTTGTGTTTTAGTCCCATTTGGTTTAAGTCTATTTTGTTTATCTTGCCGGTGTGTAATAGGCTGTGTGCTTGTGTGTGGTTGTGTGGTGTGTGTGTGTGTGTGTAAGATTTAACGTGATTTTTAGTTTTTATTGTGTAGAGTTTGTGTGCTTTTAACTTTCTAAGATCTTTTAAACTTTTCTGTAAAACGGTTTTTAGCGTTTTATAATTTTCCTATTTTAAAATTTAGGTTTTCAGCGTCAAACACAATTTTTATCTCTGATTTCACATTGTTTTATTTTTGACTGTTTGTTTTTTGTCTGTTTGTTTTTGTCCGTTGTTTTTGTTTGGCTGTGGCTGTGTGTCGTGTAAGATGCAAAATTTGCACAGAACTCGGACTTTTTTCTTATCGAACTTTATCAAAACATCGCGGCTTTAAACTCGCAAAACTTTGCCTCTGTGGGAAATATCACCTCTCTAATTTCTAACCCTAACCTTTTTTGCCTTGTCTGAGACTCAGATGGCTAAGAATTCCATCCTCTAACTCATTTAACGTATCCAACTACAACTTATTTCATAATTCCCGTCTGAAGGGTGGAGTACTGTGCCTATGTAAACATAAACACTCCTATAAAACGTCTCGAGAATCTCGATCTCCTAACCTCGGATGTTCTACCTGGCTACCCAATCTTTCTTTCCTTCAACTCAAATAATTCTTGTGCTTACGCTACTGTTCTCCTTAACAAGAACAGATTTTCAACGCCTTTTTTTGAATATCTACTACTTTCTCACGAGACTGTTATATTTTCTCATCCAAATACTGAGGTCCTCTATTTAGGGGATTCAATGTACACAACACTGGATGGTTGGGGTCCTCTCATACTCTGATTTAGGTGGGGAGGAAACCGAATCATTCAGCATTCTCACGATCTGGGCACTAAATTCAAAGAACGCAACACACTATTTCCGGGATCGTCCCAACTCAATTTCTGAACACACTTGACTATGTTTACCACTCAGTCCTTCTCACTTCTTAATAACAGCACTTTTCGCTCCTATCGGTAATCTTGACCACAACCTTATATCTCTCATTTTAATACTTTCTCGTCTCAACAGCTCCATCCCTGGCGGGAGGGCTCGCGTTAAGGCAGCTTTGATTCTTTGTTTCCGACACGACGGGGGCCTGCCGTTTTGCTTCTCACCACGCTACACTATATTGGAATGCACTGCTTTGTCTCTGGGTGACGCTTCGATTTCTGCCGATAAGTGGGAAGCTGTAATCGTTGATGGATGAGCAGGTTCATTCCCTCATTCCTTCTTCGACTAAGTCTTTCTCTCCTCATAATCCAATTGGTTTCGATCGGCTTGTTCTCTGGCCATTTCCAGGCTAGAGACAGTGGCGTTCGGAGTGGAAAAGATTCCTCGTCTCGCTAATCACTCTGCTAACATTTTCATTCTGCTAGAAATCGTTGCCGGGATACCCTTCGACGAGCAAAGCGGGCTTTTCATCAAAAAAAAGTGCGCTAACCTCCTTGACTCTCCTACTGATAAAACTTTTCTGGCCTCTAGCCAAAAACATCTCTAACAACTTCTGAAAATCTGTCTTTCCTCCTCTTATTCGATCTGATGGTTCTGGTGTGCTAATTCTCCACTGAAAAGGCCAATCTCTTCGACCTCCTTATTTTCCTCTAACTAACCCTGGACGATTCTGGCATTCCTATCCTTCACCTTCTTCTCTCAGGTGTCCTATGCCTTTGCCGGTGATTACATTTGATCGGGTGCATGGGCTCATGAAATCTATGAACGTTAGGAAGGCGGGTGACCCTGATGGATTCCTCCCAGAGTTTTTGAGGGAGTGTGCTTGTGCTTACCGCCCTCGTTCAACTTATGTCACTATGTCGCATAACTAAAATTTCCCTCCTAGTGTTTGGAAAGCAACGCACATGTCCAAACCTATTACGAAAAAAGGAAGCCGCTTGAATCCTGTCTAACTATCGCCCTATAATGCTTCTCACTTGGTATCTATCTCTAATGAGATCTTTGAAACCCTTTCTCAACTCTCATTTCTTAGATCATGGCTGGAGTCTCATTAACACTCTTTCCGACGCACAGTAACGGCTTTCCGAGCGCTCCGAGGTCCTACTATCGAATAACTTTCCTATCTAACTGATCTAGTGGTTTTTCCCGCCCCTCAAGAACTACGGGGAAGACTTGCACGTGCGCTGAACATATCCCAAGGCATTTGACCGGTTATGGCACGCGTCGCTGCCTCTCCAAGCTCCCCTCCTTGGGTTTTCCTCCTCTCTTTGCTTACTCTATGTCTAAGTTTTTCTTTCAAATCGCTCAATTTCGGCGGCTGTTGTTGATTGGGGCGACTTTCTGTCTTCCTTTTCTAATCAACGTAGTGGTGTTCCCTCAGGGTTCTGTTCTTATCTACCTACTTTTACTTCCTACTTTTCCATTATGATCTTCCTTCACCTGCAACATCTAACTCTAATCCACTCGTATGCCGATGATTTGACCCTTCATTCTTCAACTCATTCAATTCTGCTCCTCTTTACTTTATGAATTGGAACTTCTCGTCTCAATGTTCTTTTCCGATTCCATTCCCGCTTGATCTGGATAGAATTTCCGGGTGGGTCGTCTCAACCTTTGTAAATTCATTCTTTAAAAACCAACTTCTCAATCCCCCTCTCCTAAGACACTTCGTAAACTTTCTTATCTTTTGAACGGTTCTCCTGTCTCTCATGTTGACAATAAACTCTGGCCGTTAACATATAACAAAAAAATGTTCTTGAAACCTCACATTCAAGACGGTTGCTAGGGCGGCCTCAAGAAGAAACTTGGAGTTCTGTTTAACTGCGAGACTTTTTTTTTCTCTTCTCAGTTCCTCCAGCTTTATACAAGGGGCCTCATCCGCCCTTGTATGGAGTACTGCTCCATATCTGGGGGGCTCTGGTTCCACCCGGCTTTTTGGACAGGGTCGAGTCAAAGGCCAAAAGGCCTTATAAACGTTCTGGTATCTTTCCAGTTTCACTTGACCCTCCTTATCTTTGCGGCGCGAATGTTGGTGCCTTATCTCTTTTATATAACCGCAGCGGCAGGTGCTCGAAGGAGCTTATCACTCGCGTGCCACCACCTCTACGACGCCCTCGTAGCACAGGGTGCAGTGTCGCGAGCATGAGTTTGCGTTGATATTGGTACCTCTAGGCCTGGTTCGCGTGCGGGTTTTCCTCTCATTTCCTGCCCACCTCTCTGTTCTGTGGGAATTCTCTTCCATCATTTTCATGTGTTTCCTGTTGAATTTAAATCTCTGTCTCACTTTAAAGCCTGCGTCTGTGCCGCATCTGCGTAAGTTGGCGTTTAGTTGAATGAATGTCTGAAGGTGTGCAAGCACCCCTCCTCGAAGTAGCCTCTGCCCGGTGCATCGGTGGTGATATCTGTAAATAATATATATATATATAAGTATATATATATATTAATATAATATATATATATAATAATATATATATATATATATATATATATAGTATAATATACTATATATATAATATATCATTATCTTAAAACCTAATGCCTTCTCTTTGTAAGTTTTTAAAATAGAAAACACCTCTCCTAATATCTTTCACATCCCACCTTCTGTGAATGAGTTGAGTATATTCCTTACGTTCAATGACTCTCTCTCTCTCTCTTCTCTCTCGTCTCTATATATATATATATATATATATATATATAATATATATAATATATTATTATAAATATATATTATAATATATATATATATATAATATATATATATATATACATATATATATATATAATATATATATATATATATATATAATATATATATATAAATATATTATATATATATAAGACAATAAATTATATATATATATATATAATATAATAATATAATATATATATATATATAATTTTAGATATATAATAATATATATAGTATATATATAAATATACTAATAATAATATATATATATATATATATATATATAATATATATATATATAAATATATATTATATAATTATATTATAATATATATATATATATATATTATATAATACTAATTTTTCATTAGCGAGTAATTTTTTTTTTTTTTAATATTGATTTGCAGTGATTTCAAACACAGTTTCTTTTAATATACAAGACCATATCAACCTTTTTTGATGAAATAATATAATCAATTATGTTTTTAAAATATTAAATATAAAATATAGGATTACCCTTTTCCGAACTATTACCAAATTCTGAAATTTTTCTCATGAGCAATAGAATAGCCAAATATCGTTCCATAGTAATAACCAAAAAAAATTATCTAAATCAAACTATCTTCACCCATTGGGTTGGTCTGCAAATTTAATAGTGATTGGATGAATAATAAAAAAGTTATATGCTACCCATTATTTGAGAAAACATTTTTTGGACAACTAAAAAATGAAAAAATCACAATTTTAATTTTCATTTATCCAATAAGTTTAATTTTTTTCTGATCATATATAATTGAGCATGATGCACTTTTTTGAATTTAATTTTTTTTTATTTAAAAAATATATTTGCTACTGTTCTGGAATTTTTTTTACAGTGAGCTGCTAGCAGCAAAACGCTTTTGTATACAAAACATTTATCTAAATAAAAAATGTATATCTTCCCTAATTATATATATGCTCTGAAAATTTCTTACCAACTATATGAAAAATAAAAAAGTTATCAATTTTTTCTTTGATTTGCATAAAATGACTCTCCCCCTACAATACCCTTTGTATTAGTATATCATAGTATATTAGAAATAAAATATTTTCAGCTATTGCTTTTTAAACCATTGTCAAATGTTTAGTAATATACCTGCTGGCTATAGTCTTTGCAATTTAGTAGCCTAAGCCTTTTAAGTGTGATAAAATGGTGTTCCGATCAGTAATTAGTTGCATTATCAGAAAAGCCCAATGGATTTTTTCTAAACTTAGAAAGGCTGTAACTTTTTTCCTAAAGATGTTGCCCATTTTTGTTTTTTTTTATATACTTCATTACTATTTTTTTTAGAATCTATGCTGTGATTTTTTTACTATTACTAATACTTATTTTTGATCTTATCTGAAACACCAAAATTTTGATCCATTTCCACACATTTTAAGGTAAGATATCGTTTATTTATTTATTTTTTTTTAATATTTACTTTTTGCCTAATATTACCCTATCTTGACAGTCATGATACCTTAAACCTTATAGTTTTTGTTCTTTTTTTTTATAATATTTTAAACATCTTTGCATGAAATTTAGTATAAACAACCAGAGCTATGGAATATGGAAGTTTCCATCATTATAAAATATGACATTTGAATATATATAATTATATATATAATATATATTATATATATATATATATATATATATAATATATATATATATATATAATACTTATTTATTGTATATAATATATAATATATATATATATATATATAATATTAATATATATATATAATATATATATATATATAATATATATAATATATATTATATATATATATATATTATATATATATATCCAAAATAAGGAGGCAATTAAAACAAAATAGTACCTTAAATAATAATACTCAAATTACATCTTAATTATATATCAAAACAAATTGACCTTGGCCTAGGTTAAAATGTGAAGCCTAAGTACTGCTTTACGAGTTTCTAATAATAATAAGTTATAGCCACCAAAAGGTTTGTTTTTTTAAAGATAAACCATAAGAAAATAGGGTGAATTTTGTTTTAAACAAAAAAAAATTAAACCTATTAACTCCCATTTGATTTTATTTCAATGAAAAGAAACTCTTCCTATGATGATTTTTTGACAATGCTAAGTTGAAACTTGCGAAGATCGTAATATTAATATTCATTGAAGCCATAATGAAGCAAAAACGTTCTATGATAGTAGTATAACTCCAAAAATCTAATTTAAGTCAACAATGTTCAAAATTGTATATTATATAAATACATTAAAAAATAACTTAAAATTAGTACAACACTACACGATAGAAAGTAGCACTGTGCCATAAGATCTAACAGATTTTTAGATTACCTTTGTCAAGAGTTGAAACCTTGGCAATAGAAAAAGAAGACCCGTATCCCCCTATGACGTCACGAAACGAAATTTTTTTGGATCGAGATTTTTAAACATTGCATAGCCTGGCTTTGCGGTAACCTAAATAATATGGTAAAATTTTGCAATGAAACTTAAAAAAATTATGTACAAAACGACAAACGCTAACACAACTACAACACATGAATACAACTGTTAACATTAACAAAATCCACACTTAACACCAATAAAGTAACTAACATTGCAATGCAAAGCGTAACCTTTTCTTACCTTTTTTTAAAGCTGTATCTCCCTCTAACATATTAACGTAATCTTGACAAGCAACAGTAACAATATTAGCAAAAAGTGCATCATAACTTTGACGATTTATCATACATGCCACGACTTATAGGCTAACCGCTAACAAAGTTTTTTACATTATCTTAGTAATATTTAACCAAAATTTATCATAGCCTTGACCTAAATATCTATAAATCCGCAGGCAAATAGTTCAACAATAAAAAAGTTTTATCCAAAACATTAAAATAAAATTAAAATAAGTTTCTATTCAACATAAAACAATAAAAATAAGTTCTTTGAAATAATAATATCAATAGTAAAGTTAATATTTACCAAATTTAAATGCCAGTAAATCAGTAAAAATCCGTAAACTAAATCACCGCACCCTCCCAGTGCCCCCTGCCCCTACCGCATCGTCCAGACCTTTGATCTTTCTGATCTAATGATTATCAGGTCACAGTTTTCGTAGTAACATTTCAGATAAAGACATAGTCCAAAAATTAAGTTCTTAATTAGCTACCAACGAAATTGTATGCTAACGTAACATTGTTTTCACTAATAAAGCTAACATAGAACTACCAGAACTAAGAATATAATGCACAATGAACAAACCCTAACATACCTTACGCACGGATAAACAGCCAACAACATTAACAAAGTCCCATACTTAACAACACTAAAGTACCTAGCACAGCGTATACAAAACGTAACCTATGTCACTACTTTTCAAACATCTCTAAAATATCAATGTTAATTTTACATTAACACTATTGATTTAAACGTCGCACTTTTCGAGTAACATTTCGAGATACAACAAGCACAAAAAGAGTTCTTTATATTCTAACCATCGAAAATATGTCTAACATTCACATGTTTTCACATGTAATAAAAAAGTAAACATAGCTTCATAGAAACTAAGAAATAATGTACAACGACAAACTTAGCACATCTTAAATAGGACTAATAAACAGTTAACATTTACAAAGTTCCCTACTTAACACCAGTAAGTAACTAGCATTGCAAAAAACACGTAAACCTATTTATACTTTTTGCCAAGCATAATCTCTAAACATATTGACGTTAATTACAATGAATACGTAATTATTTAACAAAATATTTATCATAACCACGTCTAAATTATCATAACAGGCCTAACGAATAACTTGGTAAACATGAACAAAGTTTATCCAAAACATGAACAATAAATAAGGTCTGAATAAAATATCATAGTAAATCGTAATGTTTTCAGATTTTAAAGCAGTAAATCAAGGAATCAGTAAAAATCAACCATCAACCCCTCCCACCCCTCCCACCATTATTTATCTATTGTTCTATTGATCATGTCCATATTTCGAGTATCATTTCCGCTAAACATAACACAAAAATAGTTTTTTTTTATATACTAACACATCCGAAATATGTGCTAACGTATCAAGGAGTTCTTACAATTATCAAAGCCTAAACATAACATAACCTGAAACTAGAATATAATGTACAACCGACAAAACCCTAACACATTCCATACGTACGAATAAAACTACTAACATTAACAAACTTCCGCACTTACAACAGTACAGTACCGTAAATACTTTGTACAAAAACCGCAACCTATTCCCACTATGTGTGTCAACATATCTCTACAACATATCAATGTTAATTTTACATTAACATCTTAATATCTTAACAAAAAATTAGCATAACCATGTCTAATCATCATACTGACAGCGAATATAATGCTAACGTAACCAATTTTTTACATCAACTTCGTAATATTAAACAAAAATTCATCATAAACCATCGTCTAAGAATATCATAGTCCCCCAAAGATAAGTTGCAGAAGACAACAAAGTTTAACCCAAACAATAACATAAAAATAACAAAATTTTTTCTGAATAAACATAAAAAAGGTTCTGTTGAATAAAATCTGCACAATAAAGAGCGAATAGTTACTGATTTTAAGAAGCAGTCAATGAGTAAAATCGGTAAATCAAAACCATCCACCAGCATCCTCTAACCACCCATTTCGCCTATGATCTATTGAACTATTATTGATCATGTCATATTCGACGTATCATTTCCTGGATAAACATAATCATAAAAATGAAGTCTTTATATTCAGACCTACGAATATATGCTCCGCAACAAAGTTTTAGCATCATAAGCTAACATATCATATACCTGAAAAAGAAATATAAGTACAAATGCAAACCTGAACATACTAGCGTGTGAATAATCCCCCTAACTAATCCTCATAAAATTTCCTACTATCAAAGGTTTATAAAAAGAAAGGGTTTTAAGCCTTAGAAAAAGGGGGGTCATACAATACTCGATATGTCCCACTTTTGCCGCATATCAGCAACAGGTAATGCCGTATTATCTAACAAAATCCCTTAAAAAAAGTGGACAATCAATATCAAAGATACCAACATCCTTGAACTATGAATTGACACTATATAAGTTCCATAAAAGTGTCACTCGTATGAGTATAAGCAACAGTTGAACTAAATGAATAAAACGTAGACTTCAGCCAAAATTCTCTCGGTAAACCTAACACTACTCAACACAGATTCTTAACTAGGCCTCACGCTTTCGTAACACATCATCGTCATTAAAGACAGTAAATATCTTACAAAACTCATCATTTTCTAACAAACTCGTGTTAATTTCCACTACAGTCTATAGTAATTATTTAACATTAACGACCTAAACTTACGAAATAAAAGCAGCTTCATTAACCAACGAGTATTACAGCACACAGTCACATCTGAGAGGAAACCCAATGGGATGTCGCCACTTGAAAAGGTGTCAATCCTGAGAGAGGGGAATCACCCGAAGGGTGGTAAGCGGGTTTTGCACCTCAGCCTCGGGCTTGGAGGCCCCCCCCCCCCCCCCCCCCTTACCTTTCCTTCGGAGGGTAAGTGCCCCGCCTTCACTCCCCTTGTGGTACTAAACACGGTGATGGTTAGCAACAAGTGAAAAATTCAAATCGCCATTGGGTTTCTTTATATAAGAATGAACCTACTCCTGGATCTTGATTTTCACTTGAATAATGTCTTGGTAATTGAGGTAACCTGTTTAAAGGCTAACCATCATATACACTTAGTGAAATAGAACACTTTTAATACAAATCAAAGAACTTTGCACAGCTTAACGCCAAAATACGACACTATGATTTTAAATGAGTGTTTGGGGTCCTAAAAGAATAGATAAACAACCACACCTGCTCAAAAATATGTTTATTTTTTTCAATTACAATCACAGGTAAGTGCTCAGGTTATAGGTTTTTCATACCTATAAAGGCAAAAAGGCGATAAAATAATTCTCGACCCATCACATACGAGGTATCATATAGAGATAAGGATTACTCCGTCCACTCACAAGAGAGGTAAACATTCTTCTTACCTGCTTAAAGGATTTACCGATCCAGCATGTTTCTTAAGTTTAAAATACATTTATAAAAATAATAGAAAAACATTGATTCTCGAATCTTGTCTATACTGGATATTGACCTTTTGAGACCTGGTATTATGCTTAAAACAGCCCGGGGTAGAGAAAAAGGCTTAATCCTAAATTTAGGCCTAAGTAGTTATTTCACACATTTTTCAGAAACAGAGCCAAGTCCTTCGTATCTGTAGAAGTGTGTTTTCCGTGCGTGGTATTGTCAATGGACATAGATAATAATATAATAATAGACAATCCAAATTATTTAAAAAACTTTGAAAATTTTTTAGTTATAATTAAATGAGTAATATAAATGTAAGTGAATGAATTGTTATTTTAAATAAAAACCTAGAATGATTTTAATAAATAAATCATTATTAGTTAGCAGAGAAGAACTTATTTTGCTGTTAAATACTAATTACATGGCTAAAGATGATGCAAAGCGTAAATCAATAGAACAAAACGTGGTATAGCTTGGTATAAAGCTTTTAGGGTCTTGCGTTGCTGAATTTACTGATTATTGCTTATTGTACTATAAATATAGTTTTTTAATAAATATGTCATGGAATCCTGTTAATACCTAATTTTAAAACTTGATATCTTAATTATACGATTATGCGCATAAAAGAAAATGACAGTTAATAATGATTAAAAATTTTTTTTGTGGTCAATAAGAATTATTGATTTCATTATAGAAAAAAAAAAAAAAAAAGGGGTTTTTAAGAAACTTTGAAATAATTTTAATTATATATGAATGAGTAATATAAATGACGTGTTTAATGAAAACATAAAATGTTTAATAAATTATATGTTAAGTTCTACAAAAGAACCTTTATTTATCTGTTTAAACATTGTTAAAATTTTAATGAACCTGATTGGTGTGTGGTGTTACGCTGGCTGCGTGGTGTGGTGGTGTTTGTATTGTGTAATTAGGGTAAAGGTATGTGCTTAGGTATGTGTGTGTGTATGTTGTCCTTATGTATTGTGTGTGATGTATTATGGTGGTGTGTGTGTGCGTGTGTGTGCGTGTGTGTATTGTTCTATGTGTAGTGTGTGCGAGTGGCCTGTGTGTACGTGGTTGTTTTCGGTGTTGGATTGTCAGTACATAGATGTAATAATGAGTCATAAATTTACAAGAAAGGACGTACCATAATATTTATAAGATATCGGTTTCATTAAAATTTCTTAAAATTTAATAAAAAAATTTAAACTTGATATTACAAAGCATTAAATAAACAAAAAGTAGAGCAGCTAATAATGAAATAATAAATTCATTGTTTCAAAGATAATGATCTTATTATAGAGAGTTTTAGTGTGTGTGTGTTTTGTATGTGGTGTGTTATATTTGAAACGGTGATGTGTCCTAGGGCATGTGTTTTGGTGAGGGGTGGGGTGTGGTGTGGGTCCTTAGGTATATGTGAGTGTGAAATGTTCTAGTATGTTGTGTGTGTAGTGTCCCTATGGTGTGTGTGTGCGGTTGTGTGTGGGGTTGTAGTTGTGTTTTCGTGATCGGATTGTCCCAAATGCACAAGATGATAATAATAGTCCCATGAAAGTTAAAATGACTGGAAAGGTAATATATATACTAAAATATATGTTAGTATAATAAAATTAAAAAATTTTTTTAAAATTTATTTAAAAACTTGTATAAAGAATTTTTCACATAAAAGCTTGTAGATCACTTATAAGTAACATTAATTAACTGTTAAGATAATGATTTATTATAGAAAGTTTTAGTGAGTGTGTTGTGTTTGTTTGCTGTGTGGGTGTATAGGGTAGGTTGTATGGTCATTAGGGCTGTGTTGGTGAGGTGGGTGGTGAGAAGATCAGGATGTTTAAGGGATCTAATTTTTGTTTTATGTCGAGTCATTTGTTGTGCGCCTGGTTGGGGGTGATTCTGTTCTTCTTACTTCTTTTCTATTTTTTTTTTATTTTTATTTTATTATTTAATAATTTATTATATCATATATAATATATATTATATTCATCGAGAAGGAGAGAGAGAAAGAGAGAGAGTTTTGGTTATTTTAGTCTGTATTTTATATATAATAAAAAATATTACATTCGTATAATAATATATATATATAATATATAAAAATATATTATATATTATATATAATTATATATTATATATATATATATAATATATATATATATATGATTTAAATATATATATATATATATAATATATATATATATTATATATATATTTATATATAAAAATATATATTATTTATAATACATATATATAGTATATCTTATATATATATTATTAAATATATATATATTATATTTAGGTAAAGTTATATATATATATTGAGTATATATGCTAGTAATATCGATATATAATAATAAGTAAGTGACGTTAAACTATATAATACGTTAAGTAGTAATTATCACTAGTATCACTAGTGAGTGGCGTGTGACGGGATTATCGCGAGTGATTTTATAACTAAACATCTTACTATGCTGATTGATAAGCATCCTTATCGATATCCTGTTCATGTAAAAACGGTCCAGAAAATACTGAACATTTGCTTCAAATATTTTGCATTAACTGGAGATGGAGCTTCTTTTTCCATTTCCATTAACACCTTGAGCAGTCATCAAAACAACATCTTTGTGCCTGTCAAACATAATACGGATTCGTACAGAGATTCTGTGAATCTAAAAAATTATTATTATTATAATTTTTAAAAACTACAAAGTGAACTCTTCACACCTTATTCAGCTTAGCTGTGTTTTTGTTTTGACGAATCATGATTTCGTGGAGGAGAGAGAGAGAAGACTGTATAATTGTTAAAAATTCTAATAATTTTTTTGAGCACAAAGAGTATTCATAATATAACAAGAGTTGGGGTAGGAAGAGATGATTTTGAAGTGAAAAGCATGATTGATTTTGCATTGGTAAAGAAAGAAATGTTTGTTAGTATGTGAGACAATTAAAATCTTAAAAGGGGTTTGAG
>JABUQX010055872.1:5000-22931 GCA_015478945.1 Trachelipus rathkii
ATAATTCTTTGTGGGGACATTTTCCTATATTTTTTTTTACTCATACTATGTCGCTCACCAGGATAGTGAAGGGTTCATTCAGAGTCTGGCATATCTAGATCGGCAAAACTCACTGCTATTAGTTATTTGTCTTGAAGGATATCATTACGCGAGATCGAAATATCTCCACACGCAATCCAGGAGAAAATATTAGGTAATTATTTGATATTATTTACTTGTAATTTTGTCCTTTTAAAAGAGCTTATCTTTTATTTTCTTTTGTATATTATTCGTCCTTTTTACGAGTCCAGCAAGAATTAATTACACAGAGAATAATTATTTTATAATGTATTAAGTTATTTATTCATGAACGATATATAGTATTCTAGGGAGGAGACTTTGTTAGCTAAAGGACAAGGGAGAACTTATGAAATTTGGACCATCTTTTTATTACTCTCATCATTATTTTGTAATTGGTGAGTCTGTATATCATTATTGTTAATTAAAATTAAAATTAATTAATAATATTTATATTTTCTAGAATATTCTATTATGTTGAATATTATTAAATCTGTTTTAGTTCTTATCTCATATGTATTGTTGTATAGATGTTAGTAGGGTCATAAATTCACCTTTTTTTACAATTTCTATCTTACCTAATAAGCGGACTCTTTAATGCCTGATCACGTCAGGTGTGAATGGTGACTTCATTTGTGAAGTTTATTGTTGGGTATTTGTGCTCCTAAAGTGACAAAGATAAAACACAAGATATTTCTTGTTTTCTTTGAGGAGGTTCTTTCTGGATATTTATTTACTATGGAGGGAGTTTTTATTCGACCTGTGTCTCTATATCTGCTACGAAAAATCAAATCATTCTAGATTGACTTGTAGCTCTTACGTAGACTTAGTCCTGAGTATCTATATATGGGAGTGTGAACAGATAGATCAAACCACAGTTATTTTTACTAAAATATTACAAAAATAAAACTAATTGTAGAGAAATTCAATTTACAGTTCTGTTCAACAATTAGTAACTAATTAATCATCATGAGACCGATCGAAAACATATCCTTAAACTTATATATATAAAACTTTAAAGAACATTTATTTTAGATGTTAACGTTATATAAAGATATCTATATATTATATTATTCAATAATTTTTGGAGATATTGTTACGTAAAGATACTTTATTTTTATATTTTTTTTTATTGCTCAAATAGACGAATTTACATCCTATTGAGTCTCTCACAATATTCTAGTAGATGCTGAATATATTATTAACATTTTCACCATGCCTGTCGTATTGAAACATAACATACATGGAGTTAGTGGCATGTAGCATGTAGGGACCAAGAGACCGGAAAAATATTTAAAAGATTTTTGAGAAAAGCTTTGCAGAAAAGCACACTAAAGATTTAGATAATATTTTACTCAGACTCACACCCAAGATATCCATATATACATAATACTTAAATAAAAAAGCTCCTCAATATTTATTTTTTAATGTTTTTTTTATTTAATTTAGGATATTAATTTATTATTATTATATATCTTCTTTTTTTTTATTAAAAAATATATTACTTTTATGAAAAGTAAACTTAACCTTTTTACATGATAGATATAATCTTACTACTAGCAAAACAAAATGAGACTAGTACAATAAGGAAGATCACTGCTTTTATATAATGTTTGATTAATTTTGTCAAAAATAATTTTTAAGAAAATTTTAAAACAAGATTCCATTAATTTTCATCTTTATCTTAAAAAATTTGTTTTTTTTTTGTAATTATTTTATTGAGAGGTTATTGTTTTGTGGTTTAAGGAAAATATTTGCTTCTCCATGTTTGTGGAGTTAAACGTGAATCTCTTATCTTCCAATTTTTTACACTTATATCTATTATTCAATCTCCAATCTTTGGCCATTCTTCTCCTGCTCTCTGCTGGTTTTCTGTGAGGAGGATAAGGATCTTGGTTGTGTGAGACTAGAGAAGAACGAGCGGATATATTAACTATCTCAACTCTATGTAGATAGATATTATAAGACACACATTAAATATTGTACCACTATTTTAAACAATTCTTATTATACTAGAGAATGATTTGATTATTAGTATATTTCTCTGCTTATCCAAATTTTGAGGAATATTAGGTAGAGACCACTAAGATAGGGACTACGACTACGCTCACATAATACAGGTTAATTGCGAGAAGATGGCTTTGAGGAAGTTGGGTACTTCTTCTAGAGAGACGCTTTCGAACAATCATATGAATGTGAGCATTAATTGAGATATTTTACAATGGTATTTAATTTAAAGATAACGCACTGATACTTGTAAAGGTGTAAGCGAAAAGTCAAGAAGTTTCCGGCTTTGTTCTGCGTACTTTATGAATATCTAATATACTAAGGTGAGCGGCTTAGAGATATCTTCTGGTGTGGCAAACAGAATATGGAATAAGTTGAGAGAACACCTAAAAAGTCTGTAGTTATCCACACACGTAGTAATTATTTACTTAATAAAGAGAGATTATATAAATTAATATAGTATATTATATTTTGTATATATATATATTAATATATTTATAATATTTTATTAATAAGTATATTATTGTATGTATAAATATATAATATATATATATATATATATTATTTATAAAATAATCATCCCCGGATCATATATATCATAGGTAATTATTCAAACCTTTATATTATATTTATATTTTATAGGTCCATATATTACTATATATTTTTAATAAACTTATAAAAGTGTGTGTGTGTAGTGTTATTGCATCCCTTCGATTTCCCTGAAAGACAGCCCCACGTAAATAAATATAATAAAGTATTGTAGTTAAAACATTTAAAATTCGCACATATTAGCTTATATTATTTATTTTATTTATATAGATATATAAATTAATTACGATGGAAAAAAACTATATATATATTTATAGTATGGTGATAAGTGCTAGATAGATTTATAATAATCGCGATCATGTAGTTCACAATTAACCGCTTATATTATAAAGCATATCTTGCTAAAAATATTTCTCCTATACCGCTCATACTTTTCCTACGGTATTAGTAGATGCAGCTCAATTACATCTTTGGTCTGAGATAAGCAGAATACAATAGAATTTTTCATGCCGCTTTTTTTTCTACGCTCACTCTCCCTTACCAGATGAATAATTATAGGATATGGTGGTTTGTTACTTTTTTGGAGCGGTATGTAGTAATTATTATTATGGTAAATCAGTGTATAGAGCTTCTGGTATAATCAGACAATTCACCAGATAAAAATGTAACCAAAATCTTTCTGGAGAATATTTATTACTGCTCTAAAGGTTTATTTGAGAGAGAAGAGAGAGAGAGAAGAGTAGGAGAGAAGAGCAAAGAGCGTGGGATGAGAAGTTTGAGAGATGCACAGAAGCACACTACAGAGGTGTGTGATCGTGACGAGAATTTTTTCAGCACTATCACTGTGAGGTCCTTGAACACTATTTTGAATTGAGAGCATTAAAATATAAATAGAAATATAGGAAAGAAAGAATACCTATTATAAAGGTCAGCTGGGATTATGTATATTGATGCACGTGGATTTTTCATGTCATGGTATAGTTGAATTATGAAACGTAAAAATACTATGAAAGGAAGATCGGAGACGCACTGTAACAAATTCAATTTTTTTTTGTAGTATCACGTGACTAATGAGTTTACATATTAACCTAACCTGTGTTTGGACTAGTATTATATTTATTGACGAGTATGATATGTAAACGCTCGTGTGAATGTATCGCCTGCAGTTCTTGTCCCTCTTTGTCCGTCTTTTCATCCTGTTAGCTATATCTGTACAATCAATACCCTCTCCCCTCTTCTTTTTTGCGGGAAGCCTATCTCACTCTCGTATTCCCAAATCATCATCAAACAAGACCCTCACAGACGGTTTTTATCGTTAGGGTAAGATCTATCCCTTCTTTCATTTCTCACTTTATTTAAATAGCTTAATTTCACTTAATCTAATCAAGTAAACCTTTCGGTCAGATTCATTCATAATCACCTTTCAAATTCTCAGTCAGTCTCTCGCCTTAAAATTCAATCTAATTCCAATTCGTACCTCTATTTTTACAGGGTTTTTTCACTTTTCTCTGGTCTTTCATTTACGTATTCTACACTAATCTTTTAATATATCTTGTCTAACAGGGAGAGATACCATTTCGGTTCACCTAGAATTCTGATAATTTATTGATTGTGTTTTCTCATTTATTATGGTTTGAATATTCTTATTTGGTATCATATTAAACATCGAACTTCTTAATTGTGGGCTATCTGCCCTGTAATATGTTTTTTGTTTTATAACTTCCCTTTCCTCCTCCGTCCACCACGGTGTATCTTTCAACACATTCTAAGTGAGGAGCAAAAATCCATTTACATTGGGGGTATAATATTTTTTTTTTTTTTTGTTTTCTAATTATATAGCACTACTATAACAACGATTTTTACTTAATATATACAAGATTTAATATAATGATTATTTCTTCTTCCATTGATGTCATAGTAACTTAAGTTGCAGTTTTTTTCTGGGATAATTGCTCACCATGAATCATTAAGTTTTGAAGAAATTTAATTTTTTCTGATTATTATGATTTCATATTTTATTTTATATAATAGGACTTATGGGTATTTATATCAAACCTTAGACATTCAACACTAGTTGTAGCTTCATACACCACCCCCGTAACCATTTTTCCCTTAGCTAATTCCTTTATTTAATTAAGTAAATTAAATAAATTTAATATAAGTAAAGCGCATGTCCTCTCCAGAAGAGTACTGGATCTTTCTGTTTCATAATCTATAAAGTTAAAGCTAATCCCTCTAGTTTCCCGATACCTGATGAATGTATATTAACTGTAACTCTACTACTTTTGATAGTAGACATGTGTAAATAAACCTATCTTTTACTTCTTTTTCATTTTCCTATCTTATTCATAAATCTATTGTTATAAGTGATCTTCACGGACACAGCCCAAGCAGCATTCAGAGCAAGCTGGTGGTCCTTCCTTTATCCTGCCATTATCACGAAAGGTTAATCGGCTCTCCATAGGCTTTCGACTTTGGATACACACAAAGAAGCCTTAAAGATATCACCTCTAGGTAGATACTGAATATTTCTTATTCATTTTCTCACTGTTCTTTACTAGGGTGGGTGGACGTAAATTTATCACTGATTTTAATATCATTTTGATAAATTTAAGCGTCATAGTTATATATTTATCTTCACTGGTTTGTTGTTCCTTTTAGTTGTATCGGGTGAGGTTTTATAGAAATGACCCTCATTTAGATTAATGAGTCAATCATTCGCTCACATTTAAAATAATATATTACAAGAAAAAAAAAAGTGTTAGGCCCACACGAGAACAGCTTGACGTCTTATCTTTTACTCTCGTTCGGAAGTATGTCTTGCTTTTCTATGCCTTGCCAACTGGATTGTGATTATTCCAGATGGAGCGGTATCAGTTTGCCATCTGGCAACTTTATCCGCTCATAACCATACACTCACATAACAGTGACGTTTAAAAAACTATTAAAAGTAGTAATATATTTTACATCACACACTCTGCTCTCTAACTGTTTGCTGAACCAGTCTCTGTATGTGGCTAGATATACTTTTTACAACATTTTACCTTAATTCGATATACACACAAAATATTTTGGACCGTAGATGCACTCTGTAACATTTTCTTTTATTTCAGATTGAAATAGAGATTTGCATGAAATTGTGTGTGTGATTAAAGACCTACCTTTGATAGCCACACATTTCATGTTATTACTGAGCTATATAACTTATTTAGGGGATTATTTCAGTTCTAGAGGAGATACATTAATTGCGTGATAATCTATAATGTTAGTTTATTTTTAAGTGAACTAGACTACATATTTGATGTGAAACTAAATAATTTAAAAGATCACAAGATAAGTAAGAGAGAGACCTAAATACAAACAAAAAAAAAATAAACAAGTTTTATAACGGTCATTGTCGATAACTTATTAAAATTCCTGTCAATTTTTCGGAAGTGGAAAGTTCCTTATAATATATGACAAAACTATCAAGTATGAGGCCAGAGATAGCACAGGGAAAAACCTACATTAAATAGCCAAATAAATTAACTTATAATAGATATATCCCACATAGGTGGCCGAGGGGCAGACACCAATACTCTATCTCACGTTAATCTCACAAGTAAGTACAGACGGAATATATATGCTATAAAGTGGTTTATATATTAAAAACCATGGCATATCATTCTCACGCAAGATCACTAGACTGACATCGGAACATAATAAGAATCGCCAAATTACTATATATTATATAATAAGGCAATAGCTTTGAGATAGATTACCCAAAATCATATACACAGGACACTCAACAGGTAGATGGTGATGGTACTACACCTGTACATGCTCTTGGTAAGCTATTAAATAAATTTACAAAGGAAAAGGAAATGTTGACTCATGAATTGAGCAAACAGAATTTAACTTTTGAAGACGACCCTGACACCAAGAGGTTTTATTCTAAAAACCAAATAAATAGGGAAAGTATTTTTATTCCTGTTCATTACAATATTCCCTACATAACACTCTCTCAGTAGAATTTATACATTGGTTATTCCTCATAACCATCCAGCAAAAACACTCTCAGGATTTACAATGGTCCTTAACCATCCAACAACAAACGTCAAAGATTTAACTTGGTCCTCATTTTATATATTCTAATTACCCAAATACTTAATCAAGAAATGATTGCTTATATGATTATGAGGATTTTTCACATTAGTCCTATTTAATCAACTTCAACATTAAGGCTAAACTAATTATAATTATTTATTTTTACCATATATTTTAATTAACGTAATTATGAACATGATCTGCCATTTCCCTAAAGCAAGGACATACCCATATCATAACAGGAAAGCGATTTTGATATCGAGCATTTAGGGGTAGGGTGGATAGCATACACTAACCACCTTCATGCCTGTGGGCGCACAAATCGTCCGCGGTTATTAGTCAAGCTAATTTAACTCCCTTCTCCACTACACTTGTGCGCGAGTACTACATCACTGTTATATGCAGATCGTTGCTGGGTTATTCATCAGGGTCCACAACTCTCTACTTACAGAGAAATAGGTACGACGCGTGCAGTGAAGTCTTATTACGCTACAATCCTAATGGATGTATGTTCTTTTCATATTCGTGTTCTTCATATTGTCAATTTGGGTTTCACATTTTTTTTATTTTTTTTTTATAAAATAAGTATTAATTTTGACGATTATTATTATTATCAAATGGGGCCTAGCGATAGCCCAAGCCTTATGATGGGATAATGTGCTACGGGAGGACAAACTCTCCAACGCAGGTCCTCTACATCAATGATGACGGCTCCCCACAGCGAGCTGAGCCGAGAGACCCTGACTCTTTCATCTTTGCTATTTTAATCTTGGGTATTCCTTTAGTTAAAAAAAAAAAAAACACTTATGGCACCTTCGCACTGCATCAGATGCCACGTACAACACACTTTCGTACTTTATCCTATATACTAGCACCTCAAATATCTTAATATAAAACCAATCGATCTCACAATTTTGAGTGGAGTGTTACTCGTGATTTCGATATTACTCAGGTCCGCCGTTATTACACATCCAAACTTTAACAGGACAAGTAATACATCCTGAATATATGATGGATGGAAGGCCATTTTGACTTTAAGTTCAGTTGCTTATAATAAACTCGTCACACAAAAGTCTTAAAAGTTGGTATAGATACCTTATACTAGGTATATATACTAAATTAGAAACAGAAATTCTCATATTTTGTCTGGGGTGAGTAAGGTAATATAATTTTGAGGAGCTATAATAGATACTTAGTCACATATAGCTATTCTACTATCCTAATAAGCGTATCACATGAAGTGGTGGCTCAGTCATTTCTCTTCGTTCCCGGGATATAGCTAGTTGCCAGCAGGGGACGCACAATTGTTAACTAGAAAACTCATACACAGTCTTTACAGGAAAAATAAATTAACATTTTTGGATTTCAGGTATGGAAGGTAATTTTTCATACGAAAAACTTTTTTAAAAACATATGTATAAGTGTACATTACTTATTCAATAATCTAATCTTACTAATAACTTCTTAAATTTTATGGTAACTACTAATAATTTCTAAAGATAGATTTCAATAATGCATTTTAACTTCTAGTACCACTCTTTTTCGACTAGATGCCTGCGTTATATCTCGAGAGTAAAAGTTGCTCCAAAATTCCACACATGCGTATGAGGACGAAGAAAAGAAAAAGAAAAATACGCATTGTTGCAGGCTCTTTACCATTCCCGCCCGCGCGGTATCCGGCTTTTTTTACTGCGCTATATTATGGGGAGAAAAGAAGTAATTATATTTTTTTCTTCTCTTGTTTATATTCTTTTTGGGGTTTCGAATGGCTCTCTGGACACGGAGGGGATGTTCGCTCTCCGATTAGAACGCCTTGCTAGGCGTGCTTACAAAGGCCTGGATATGCCGCGAACCGCGAGAAACCCAGGAACACTCTACTCCTCCAGTACAGGAGTTCTTTGTTTATATTAGCTCCTTCCCCTGCCTTCCTAGTGTTAATGAGTAACAGGGGTTTGATGTTCGCCCCGTTTTTAAAAAATAATAAAATTACAAACATAATTTGGCAGGCGACACGCTGTTTAATACGTCTGTAGATCGATGGGTACAGGTCAGGGCATTTCACACCGGGGCCACTTTATATGTGCGCATAGGAATTATAACGTGAGTCAAGTGTCATCGGAAATTGCCAAAAAACTGGTATTATAGCCATAGAGATATTTTTAACAAATCTCTTATATTGAATTCTTTGTATAAAATTAAACGTAGTATACACTATTTTTTGTTTATTGTTTTCTCTCTTCTTGCTTGCTTCTATCCAGTAGCAGAGATAAATTACATATGAGAAAAATAACTATGATATTTATTTTTTTCCGTGGTAGCTGGTTACTATCTTGAATAGTTCCTTTCTCTCTCTAAATGCTCTACATGCATCATTCTTCCACTGAAAATCATTTTACTGGGATGCTGGACTAGCTACCAACTAATTAAGAAAGATGAAAACGTGTACAAGTTAGTAAGACAGTTGATTCAATTATTAAAATATTGATTATCAATATATTATTTATATATATAATAATTATATATTCTTCACATAGTGTATGAGATCGTAGAAATAAATCCCTTCATTACTAAAAGACTAACAGAAAAGGAAAACGTTCAAAACCCATTTACACTTAAAAAATATCTACCTTACTACTACGTTCTTCATATTCTTTTACTTTAATATATCTACGCATTTACTCAAAAAATCTTCTAAGAATTTAATATTATATAACTTGAGTGGTAGTTCGTTTACTAGCTGATATTCCCAACCATTTTACCAGTGATAACAGTCGAAGCTGCGTTTTGGCTCTACAAAGTCACTCGTATGACAGAAGTGCACATCTCCACCTCTGAGTGCACACAACTCCTGATAGGCGTCACATTATGATTCTTGACACGATCGTAAACACCTACTTTGTGACTTTTGTGAGAAAACAGGTCACCAAATGCGTGACATCAAACAAAAATGTTAAGCAAATTTATTGCATTTACCCTATCCATAATTTCATTTGTAATAGATCGTGCACTCACTCCTGGATAATAAAAAGAATAGTAGTGTCACGTACGCCTTGGCGTCGCTGATGGTTAGGTTAAAGAGCACGATGCTTGCTATTATTGAAAATCATTTTGGGCTTATACATTCTCTCTTGGCGCAAATTGCACTCTTAGAAGGTATTTTAGTTATCGTTATAATTGTCTCTTTGTTTTTTGTTACTTCGCGTTTTTATAGATTGTGTGGACCTCACCCGGAGTATCTTAATTTCATTCATCTGATATTCTCCAAACGTTCTTCACCTTCCACTATAACATAAATATAAAGTGAATTAAGCTTTTCTTCTGGGTCTGGTGTGATGTTGGAACGGCTATCTAATCGGAGAGCCGGAGTACCCTCATCGTAAAGGTTACGACTGACCTACCCCTGAAACCTATATCGAAAGGACGCGGTAAAAAGCCGCTTTATTATAACATAGACCTGCAACTATAGAAACTATTATTCTCCTCCTAACTAGATGATTTAATCAATTACACTTTTATTTGGAAAATGGGATTACGATAAATCCAGAGAGGACGTGAATTGACTCCCTCAGACTAGCGTGATAGAGCGAATGAGCGTTGCAGTTGGATTTCTGGCTGAGCGCGTAATGAGGTAAACGCAATGAACCGGTTTAATTTGCGTTTTTGAGGCTCTCGTTCTCTATAAATTAGATCTCTGGATACTTTATGTTTTTTTTTGGTAACATGAGCAAGTCAGCTTTGGATACTCGAAACCGAGATCATAGAGAACTCCCGAGAATAGCATAAACCGTTACAAATAATAATTACTAGTTACTTGGTCCCCACAGAAGTGAGTCCTCTCGTGGATATGGACTTGGAAGATATCGCGAGATTAGCTTATACAATATATACAAATATATTATATTATACCAATATCATCCTTAAATTTGAAAAATGCACATAAGATAACCCAGTACATATATTATTATATCTCACATATAATAGGGTGCTATTCTGATTGCTATCTATACACTAACCTTATAAACAACAAATGAATGATTAAGGTTATTATTATTCCATAAATCTTTATAGTACTAATATCAATAGTGATAGTCATTGATTATATTAAATAAACCGCTCTATATTAAAACTCATCGGCAATATTGACTACTTTTTAGAGGAAGAAATGATTTATGAAAAGACGACTTAAATTAATATTCACCTTCACATTTATGATTTAATATTGAATTAGTTTTATTTTATGTATTTCGATTTAGTGGAGCGGGTGATTAAATATTATTAAGATATATTTATGATGCTGGGGTTATTGGATGACTTATTATGTATTATTATATGTAGATTCATTCTCTAACAATTGATTTAGATTAAAATGTTAATTATAAATATTATTATATATCTTAATTCTACTCTTTACACGATAGTATACTTAGGGATGTTAGCGAGAGATCCATTCAATTCAATGTTTTATTGTTGTTTTTTATTTTTAGTTAGACTAGTCTCTTTATTTTTACTGTTTTTGTAGCATCGTTCTTATTGTTTTACACCCCCTCCCTTTCTCTATCTTATTTTATTTTTTATTTTCTTATTATACTGTTTTTTCCAGTCATTGAGGTATTAATTTATATTTTATTCTATCATCACTGATTTATTATTATTATTATTATTGATTAATTAATTATTATTATGTATTATTCTTTCAGCTTATTCTTATTTTTATATTGTATTTATTTCTCATTTTTATTATTATTATTATATAATGTATCACTATTATTTTATTATTATTTTATTATTATTTGTTTGGAGGTATAGGATTTGACATTTTATTTTAATAATTGGATCTAACTTAATTTGTTGCATTTAAGTTTTAGTAATAACCTCATCTATTTTATATTACTCTAATATAAGAGTGATGATGAGTACAAAAAAATATTATCAACACATCAAAACTTGGATGATCTATCGATGAACATGATAAGTTATTAAGACAATATATATTAATCTCAGCGGGTAGACAAATCACAGAGGGTTATTCCGGCAAACTTATATTTCCTCTAACTGAAATACCACTCTTCTACTCAAATACCCATGTTGGGAGCACATTTGTTAATATTCAAAACGAACAATTCTTAATTATGGCCAGATTTTGAACGAAATACATCCGAAAGCCACTTTAATTTGACTTCACTCGAGAACGTATAAATTAAAAATTATTGAGTTGTTTTTTGGCAATAGAATAAAAAAACAGAGGAGTCAGCTTTTTGGTTGAGTCCAGTAAGGGGAAAAACTCTTAGTAATTCTTTCTTTATCTTACACAAAAGTATTGAGGAAGAGGATAGTGAGACGAAGGAGGAGGAGGAATGAGAAAGAAGAGAACTAGTAGTGTGAAGCATGGAAGAAGAGATGAGGTGATGAGGAGAGGAGAGAGAGAGAGAGAGAGAGAGAGCAGAGAAAAAGATTTATATCTATGGCTTTTATAAAACTAGACCGTATCTAGTAAAAAAACAGCAGTCTGTCTGTGTTTATGTTATCTGTAAAGAAATTCCTCTCTATCATAATGTCTATTTACGGGTTGAAGAATAGTTTGGAAAGGTATGTGTCAATCCTATACGCATTTTAGCAAATAGTTCAGTGAGTTACATACTAATATTAATAAGTGATAATATATTATTATCATTATAAATTATATATTTACATTATATTACCCAGATATTATTTTAAATTTATTGCATTTATTTATTATTAGTCATATTATTATTATTATTACTATATTATCTGTTTTTATACATATTAGTTCAATAATTTATTAATATAGTTCATTTATTTTTATTTTGATTATTAGTATATTTATTATATGATTATATAACAAAATAATAGCTTTACAGCAATATTACCAATTTAAATAATTATCAATTCTGGCAACCATATTACCTACTAGGGTCTAAATATTCAGAAATCTCTTTGGAAATTGCTTCGTATATATGATTGTTCTACCTGTCTGCACCAACCCGAGAACATATTTTCTTACACACATTACACAGTTATATATATAATATAATTTATATATATAAACGCATAGACCTATATATGTTATTAAATAATCTTATGCGAATCTATATTCAAACACCGCATTATATGATCTTGCAGCCTATGGATATTTACTGAAGTTTCACCGTCTCTCCCCTATTTTTACCTCCTTTATATCAATGGGATATATGCTCCTATAAGTGTAATGCAGTGGTTTCGGCTCTCACATGGTGGAGATTTCATCATGAACTGATGGATTCGGGGACATTCTAGTCTACTTTGGAGATTGTGAGGCTGGTGTTTCTATCTGCTCGTGATTTGTCGGCTTATCTGTATTGGTACAAGATAGATAAAAATCCATGAGTTTATGCACTTAAGTAATACTAATAACGTTTCTAAGTAAATTGAGAACTAATGATTCTCTACATTTCTTTCTTACCAAATAAGCGCTATTTCACTAAAGTCGGATTTCTATCATTGAGCAAATCCACATAAACATGTAAGTTGATGGATGTAATTTCTGTTTCCATTAAATTTAATTTCTAAATACTAAATAAATTATAAGTAGTTTAGAACTATAATTTAATAACAACATAATTATATATATAAATCAGGGACGTAATATATAAGGGTAGGTCCGGGGTAGTGTAGCCTCCTACCTCAATATTTTTTTAGGTTTTAAATATTGAAATTAAATTTAAAAGGTACTCTCAGTAATTAAAATTTTATATAAAGAGTTCAAAACAATTTGGAGGTAGTGGTCATTCTGTTTTAAAAGAACAACATCAACAATAACAAAAAATATCTATATATATAATTTTCTCATCATGATATGTGCCAATTTAGATATCTATTCCCGCGGCTACTGACTAATCTGATCTTTAAGAGTAAAAGTTCGGTATTTGTGCTAGCAGGTGGACGTAGATGAGGAGTTTAATAGGAGTTCATTTCTAATATCAATCAAATCCGATTAAAGGGAACGGGGTTAATACCTCTTAAATATACGCACTTGTTCTATATGTGAGTGAAACACAGCCAGTTCGGTTCTCTTGTTCGGATCAAGGAGCTTCTTACAAATTTTCTGGTCCTCAGTTGACTTTGGAATTTTTCAATAGAACCGCCCAAGTTTCTTATGAGGATTTATTTGGCCAATGTATTTTTGAGGAAATCTTATGTTTATGAGAAGGAATCATGTCGTCGTCCTCATTGTTCCTGAGCTGATTGAATATTATTATGGTACTTATCAATTTAAAGTGTTTATTAGGCCATTATATACTCATACTCCATAGTAATAATTTGAATATAATTAATACGGCTCTATCCCTCTAATATGTGAGTAGTGGTAGGGGATTATAGTAGGTTAAAGGAAGATAATCTACTATTTAAAATACTTTATAGCAATTAAAAACCAACAGAATTAACACTATTTATTTTTTAAGAAAGAGTATCAAGAGAAGATATATGCTAAGAGAGAATTACATAATATACCATCTAAACACTGTTATTGCGAAAGTGTGCTTTAAAAATAAGTATTTTGGTAAATTATAGACCTAATGTATAACCGCAAGCTGTCTTATGCATATAAAAAAGTAATATAATGGGGGTACGTGTATTAAAGTCGGACACCTATTGTTTATTATAATAAAGAGTTTCGAGTGTACGTGGGAGTAAACCCGAATCGGGTAACTTATGTTATTCAACGATTGAATAATCTGGCTAGTAGACTACAGAAGGTCCATTTCTCTCATTTGAGAGGCTGGATTGACATTCCCAACTATTTACGAAGGTATCTTTCCTGTAATAAAGAAATCAGTGAGATTTTCTTTTCAGAAGAGGATGATGACATCTTTGATAATGCTGATTTTCCTGATGACAGTTCTGAGAGTAATGATATCGCTGAGGAGGAACCGTTAAATCTTTCCTTTGAAGATGGTTTATTTGATGATTCGGTTGAACCCATTGAAAAAGACGACGCTGATTTTGAAGGTTTTCTGAATTTCAATCGTATTGCCATAGATGAATCCTTGAATCTTCCAGACCTTACAGATAAAATATTCTCGTTGCCAAGTACTAACAGCAACAACCACGTTGGACAAATAGAGACATGTTGCCCACTTTTAGATGTGACTCCTTGTCTGTTGCCTATTGTGTTAAATTCGAAACCAACAAAGGTAAAATTCAAGTTGCCACCTTTGGAAATTCCCAATTCCCCAGTAAGAAGTTCTCACTCTGAGGATTTCACCCAATTACCATCTCCTTCAGGTGATCTCCCAACACCTTCTTTAGATTATAATAGTCTGGAGATAAAAAGAACACAATATAAGGCACACCAATTAAGTTAGTTACACCTGGACTGTCCGAAGATTTGAGTTGTGTGTTTTCTATGTCTAAGATGCTGCTATAGATTGTGTGGCGAAGATTATGCGAGTAAAAAGACGGAGGAGCATGAGGTTGTATAGGCATTGTCACATCAACCTTCGCTTCTCCACATGCTAAGTTAAAAATTAAGAGAGAAACATCAGAGGCAAGTTGTTCCAAGGCCGCCCCTCTAGCGTAAGCTAATTGCTGTTGGGAGAACATCTTTTAAAATGTAACAAATAATGAAGGGTAGGGTCGTCGGCATATAGGAGTGGAGAAAAACGAAGAAAAAATTAAGCTTTCATGGGTCTTAAGAAATTCTTTACGAATGTTGAGAGAGAGTTGGGAGTAGGACGAACCGGCTATATATATATATTGATATATACTGGGAATATTATAAGGATAGGATATATATATATATATATATATATATATATATTATATATTTATTAATATTATATTTATAATATATTATATATATATATATATATTATATATATATATATTTATTAGTATATATATATATATAAATATTTATATTATATATAAATATATATAATATAATATATATATATATATATAATATATATTATATATATTATATATAATTAATATATATATATAATTATAATATATATAATATATATAAGTATAATATATATATATATATATATAATATATATATATAATATAATATATATATATATATATATATATATATATATATATTAAAACGTTATACATGTTCCAAACTAACTTAAAAGAATGTCACCCTTTTCTTAAACTGCCACTTAAATGAAAACTTCAATGAAATATTGCAGACAGAGAATCAAGATGGAAAGTCATTAAATTCAAAAACGCTGATTCATCGTTTTTCGCTTTTTTAAACTTTAATTTCGTTTTAAATTACGAAAAATCCGAAATTCATGAAGAATTTCCCTGTTGCTCCAATGCAAAAATTGTAATTAAAATTTTTATAATCGGGTTTTACACACATTTCTCTCGCTCGAAAACGCAAAATCAGAATTCATGGGCGGATCTAGGTATTTGATTGGCGGTGTTTTAGGCACATGCTTGAACACATACAAAATAATATACCTGATAGAGAAATTGCATACCTGTACACACTCGCACGATAACACTTCTGCAATATCAAATAATCTCACACTTCTACAACTAATAAACACACACACTTTCACAATCTTCCATCATTCCGTCCACTTACACTCACTTGCACACTCGCTCAGATACTCGCAGTTACAGGTTCACTATCGATCATACATACTAGAAAATGCACTTTATATTTGAGACGTCAATTTCTGCTTTGTTCTCTAGTTCTACATTAATTCATGTCTAAATTTGGAGAGACTCTTCTGCGACAAACTTTTGTGTATGATCAAGGGACATGACTAATTAACTTTTTGGCTTTCCCTCTTTTAGCCTTGGATGGATTGGCTTTCAAAGTTCGGAATTTTGCTTTTTCGTTCCGTTATTTTATAGAAGATTCATTTGTTTTTTTTTTCTTTTTAACTCAACTCTTGTTTTTTATTTGGTTTTAGTTTTTATTTCGAATTCTGAGAATCAAATACTTTAAAATAATAATTGAAAATAATAAATTTAACTTTTAATTTGTATCTGGATATTAACTTGTAACATGAAAAATTAATAAAAATTAGGAAGTATCAAATTGGAATCCAATCACCAATTTAAGTGTTTTCGAAATGTCAGCTCAGGTCAAGTCACTGAAATATTATTTTAACATGTCGGTTATTCAGAGGCTTTAATACACAACAGATTCTGCGACACACAAACAAAGATACATTTACACACGCCTCGAAAAAAGTTGATTTAAGTAATTTTTTCATTTCTTCTGGAGAACCTAATTTTTAGGTGTTTGGTAATAGCTATTTATGGGAGAGATAAAACCTGATATCACGATATATTTCAGACCGATAATAATAATTGTGTAGGCTTAAAATCCATGATTTACATCCAAGAAGAGGAACTCTGTCGACTCAGTCACTCGAATCAGATTTAAAGGACTATGGAGCGAGCGTGTTATTGGAATTCGTGATAACATCTATTACATCTGAACTTTTCTTTACCTCGGATTTAAATAATTGAAGACTTTAAAATAATAATAATTAAAAAAAACAAGACGAATTTTTATAATCTTCTTTCGAAGTAAAATTCTATAATAGTGACGAAATCGGATTAAAATGTGTGACCGGGAAACTAAATACCAATAATACGAGATAAGAAAAATTGCTTGCAAATATAATTACAATAGGCAAGTGTTATATATAATACAGGCATAACGTTAATAGATAATACGTACTTACATACTTATATCTTTCTGCTAATATATATATATATATATATATATATATATAACATATATATATATATATATATATATATATATACATATATATAAATATAGTAAAAAATAATTTTGTTTCTTACCTTCCACGTTTCGATATAATAAATATATCGATACCGGAAATGAAGTATCGATATATATATATATATATGTAACTATACATATGTAATAACTATATATAACTAACCAATAACATATATATACAACTATATATATATATATATATATATATATATATATATAATAACTTTCATATACTATATATATATATATATATATATATACTCAGCACTTATATGCTAACACTATATATATAACATAGTCAGCCTCTAGAAAGGAACCACAATCCATGTCTCAAAGACTACAATAGCTACGGGAAAAGGAATACATTGTTTGGATCTGCTGGTACAGTTTAGTGCGGAGAATGTAAAAAAAAAAAAAAAAAAAAAAAAAAAAAGGGTGTTAATAGT
>JABUQX010055873.1:5000-10000 GCA_015478945.1 Trachelipus rathkii
TAAACTTAATAAAAAGGGAGTGTTAATTGACAGATAGTAGATCCTAAATGGTTTATGTTTTGTTTATGAGTCTTGCGTAGGGACACGATTACAAACGACGGCGAGCAAGAAACTTGATGTGTTTTAAAGAATTGCATAGGTCCACGCGATAATGGTTTCAGATTTAGAGGAAGCAGAAAACATTATTGAGCTTTTAATCTTCAATCTTTGATATGGTTTGACAGACTATCAACATGTTAATTAATCAAATACTTACTTAAGGAGACAGATTAACATGATAAGCGGATAGGTAACTTTATCCAAGTGAACCACACTGTCCATGTCAGGCGCCAGTGATCACAATCTTCTTTCGTTGTTTAACTTCTTTACAATACTAATATCTTTAAAGAAAATAATAAGGAAGAAAAACTTTTTTCAATAAAGAAAACCCGTTTTTATATATTTTATGCAACCACTGCTGCTAGCATTGGAGTGAAGAGCGAAGAGTAAGATAGAATTTTCCAAATGAAAAAGATAAATGATAAAGGAATTAATTTTTGAAGTAGGAAGTCGAAAATTAAGACAAAAGACATAAGACTTTATCCATTCTGCACAGGATATCTTGCAGCCGGTAAAAGGTAATACATCAGGAGAAAGTAAGCTCAGGTATGGATCGAAGCCGAGTTTGCAGAATTTGAAGTGAATATTCTAGAGAGGTCGTAGTAAAAATATTATCAATCCGTTGTGATACTAAAATGTAAAATCTATTTTGAATACGCTTATGCGTTAAATCCATCTCATTAATATGTCTTCAACTGTTTGTTTAATATCTTTTATTCGTTATGCAGTTTATAGCACTTATTTATACATCAAATATTTGGATTATGTACTTACTGAATATTTTTTTAAAGTAATTTATTTGGTTAGATGATATGCTGAAACTTTTGGATTCGTTTTATATTTACACTGTGATGAATAAGCTAATGACTTTTAATATTATCCGCATCCTCATAACATTTAAATTTACATCCCGCATCTCATCTGCAAAAATCATTTTGAAAAATCCGCATCCTCAGTCCGCCACCAGCACCCGGCCATCCGATTTATAAATGCGGATGTGCGCATGTATAAAATAGCGAACGTATTAATTGGCGTAACTATTTTGCGCGAACGATATAGTTTGAATGCGCGAAAGTATTTTATTTATTACCTTGATAGTATATATAATTATATATATTAGTATATATATATAATTATATATATAATTATAATATTATATATATATATATATATTAATATATATACTATATAATATATATATATATAATAATATGATAATATTATATATATAGTATATATATATATATTTTTTTATATAATTAGTTATTAATATATATATATATATAAGTAGTTATATATATATATAATATATATATATATATATATATATATACTATATATATATATATATATATCATAATATATAATATCTATATATATTATATATTATAATTATATATATATATATATATATACGAGTAATAATTCTTCCATAACTTTGGAATAATTTGCAAACAGAAATATCTCACATGTTTTAGTCTATCATATTCATTTCATTCATCTATTACATTATTCCAATAAAATTTTAAAATTTTCATTCTACCATTCTATTTTGTTCAACATATCTTGAATAAGATTTCTTGCAATTCCATAATTAATTTTAATTATATTTTGAAAAGCTTTACCATTCATTACGATTTTCCTCATAACTAAATCAAAGAAAATTATCATTTTCAATAACTTTTACCCATATCTTTTTTATATTTTATTTATTTAATAATATATATATATACATTATATATTATAGAGAGGGTTAGACAAAAAGTAGTAATAGTCATATTCTTTTTTATTTTTATTTTATTTTATTTTATTTTTTTTATTATCGCCACCAGTCATAGAAAAAACCATAAACAAAAAGGAATGTTTAAAATCTTTTTGTGAATAATCCTCATAAAAACTGTTTTAAAAGCATCAATTTCGAGCTTCTCTTTTTTTTATTTTAATTTGTAAATTGTTTGAAACTGAACAAGAAAAATCAGACACATTTTTTCTTTATTTAAAAGGTTAAAAGAAAAATACAATTGTAGAAATCTAATTACAATTTGTATTCAGAATACAAGGAAAAAGATTACCTTAGTAAATATTTGCAAACGTTTTAAAGTTTGGTAAAATCTATACAATAGAAAAATCTATTATAATAGTTCAGATTATAATATATAATATAATAATTATTTAATTTTTTTATATAACTATATAGTTAATATATTACTATTATATTATATATATTATATATATTATATATATATATATTATATATATATATATTAAACACCAATTTATATTCTCATTATATCACTAGTTATTGCTAAATTTAAAAAGTTTCTTTCATTACAAAATTAATCTATAATAACTATACAATTTTAGGCTGTTTTTTTTTTTACATTGAAGAATTAGAATTATAATATTCAATTTATCGGTATCTGAAATGTGCATGAAGAAAAATAACTATGTTAGTTTTATTTTTTTTTTTTAAATAAAACGAAGTGTTTATTAGATCCTAGAAAAAAACAAAACTTGTAAAAAAATAAATTTCGCGAAATGTGTATAGTGTACACTGTCTAAAAAATTTTAACTCTGCTATTTCGGATGAGCGGAGCTGTCACGTTTTATAAATGATTATTAAAATGACAATTACTCAATGACAACGATTTCTTTAACTTTTTGTTAGTTATGTTAAAATAGTCTTTTATATATATTATGTATATTTTTCTTTTCATATAATGACCAATTATCGCTTAAAAAGTTAAGAGAATTTTATCGTTGACTTTATGAAAATTTCTAGAAAAATCGATTGTTCTATAATGATAACTTGGGCTAAGCCCGAGCAGCCCGAGGTAAGGAGTCGCTCTGATATATATTATATATATTATATATATATATATTATATATATTATATATAATATATATATATATATATATTATATATTATATATATATATATATATTATATAATATTTATATATTAATATTATATAAATATATATTATATTATATATATATATATATATATATATATATTAGGTTGGAGCGAAAAAAGTCAAATTGATATTTTCGAGTCGCTATAAGTGCGGGGAAAATTGCGATTGGGGAATACAGAAAACAAAAAAAAAATTATTTCTAATCGGACTTTATCTTCCGATCGCGCAAACTGTCTAAAAATTTCAAAAAATTGATAACGGTATTTTCAGAATTTAAAAAAAAAAAAAGAGGTATATATATTTTTTATCGCTATTCTGAAAAATATTAATAATAATAATAATAATAATAATAATAAGAAAAATTGCGTTTAGAGAATATCTTCCGATCGCGCAAGCTCAGTAAAAATCGGAGGAAAATTCAACTTTGAGTGATTTTGATGTATTAAGAAAATAATCACCTGAGGTCAGTTTGCGTTCCAATGTTAACATTTGCATATAAATTGTGCAGCTCTTTGCTTGTTTAGATATTTGATAATATTTAAACAACCCAGAACTCACCACGGGGAGGTGGCTGCACTTCGAGTTCCACCCACACCCTTCCCTCCATCCAACCAATGAGGGTGTTTGCTATTTACATTACTTTAATATATATTTTATTTTATTTCAGCTTCAACAGGTTTGGAAGGCTGCCTTTTCAATGTATAGTTTCGTCTTCCAAGTCTAGTGCTCAGTTTTTTGTCTCCTTTTGATCTATAGTACCGATTTTTCCCATTCCGTACTTTTTCTGGAGGTAGATAAATCTATGCTCAATGACTGGAATTTTGTTACGTTTTTCACACGTTCAGTTAATCTGAATCGGACATTCACACAGATCTGGGGTCGTTTTACAGGAGCAATACAAATTCATTACACATTTGCAGGCTGAGATATCAAACAGTTGAGTTCCTTGTTTTTTTAATTCATCAACCTTTTTTATAAAGTTTGGTTTTTCCTTGTCTCGAATGTAAGATTTCATTAGTTTACAATACTTATCATAGTAGACATAATTAGCTGAGGATCCTATAAAGGAAACTGTTAGGGATTGGACCTTCTCATAAATATATTTCACTTTTGTTCACTGCATTGCTATTTGCTGACAGATGAGAAACTTACTTGCTAATACAAACCTCTCTTCAAAGGAGCATCGAAGCACATCCTCGTGTGTTGGAAGAATGTTTGGCAGAAAGTCTCTTGGATGACCGAATATAGGACACTGAAAAGATTGTCAAGTAATTTTCTTGGTCAACGACATATCCAAATCCATTTCGGTAGTTAATGTAATTAAAATAATGCAATACACCAAATTCACAAACAATAATGACAAGAAGTCGAGAAGTCGTGTACGTGTAATGCTCACTCAAGCGTAACAGCCTGACAACTGAAACGAAACGGCGCGCCGTGGGAGTGGATGCGGGCGGAGAGAGATAGGCGGGAGGGGCGTACGGCGACTTCAGCGCTGTTTTGCAACTTGGCTAGCGGCAGTTGGGTGAACTACTAAACCTTTCCGCCCTTCAGCGAACTCTTCGTGGTAAGTTCTAGGTTGTTTAAAAATGACCTAATATGCTCTTGCTCAATAGTATCAATTTATATTTAAATCTTAACCTCAAACCGCAAACAGACCTCAGGTGATTATTTTCTTAATACATCAAAATCACTCAAAGTTGAATTTTTTCCCGATTTTTATTGAGCTTGCGGGATCGGAAAATATTCTCTACACGCAATTTTTTTTATTATTATTATTATTAAGCAGTACAATCTGCAAATATTTTTCAGTATAGCGATAAAAAATATATATACCTAATTTTTTTTTTTAATTCTGAAAAAATATATATATTATATATTATATATATTTATATATATATTAATATATATATATAATATTATATAATAATATATATATATTTATATATAATTTATATATATTAGTAGTAAGTATACACCAAC
>JABUQX010055873.1:30000-35269 GCA_015478945.1 Trachelipus rathkii
TCACTATGAACACTTAATAACACACATTCATATGACACTTACATTTTACGCCATAGACACTTACATTACACTTATACACACGTACAAACACACTGTCAACCCCCTTTGGTCGTCCATGGGTCATTTGAGGTCGGACGGTAATTTTTTGTCCCTTCCTTTATAGGGACTTTAAGCCTTTTTTTGAATGTCTTAACGCTTGTTGAGACCATGAATATTTCGGCCTTGACCTTGCAGGATACGCATGGGTCAATTTGACCCACGCTAACTGATGGATTTGATGGTTCCCAATCACCGTAAGAAGTATCTAGGGATGTTCTATTAGTGTTCTAATGAGTATTAGATGAAGTGCCATGTGAGTGCCAGGTGAGTGCCAAGTGAGTGGCAATGAGTGGCAATGAGTGCCAAGTGAGTGCCAATGAGTTGCCAAGTGAGTGCCACATGTGCCAGGTTGGAGTGCCACAATAGTGGCCAACTGATGTGCCACTTTTTCAAGCCTTTTCTAGCCTCCTCTAGCCTAGATAGCCGTATATGGGGTTCTACCCTAGTTATAAGGTAATGAAGGAATCGATTGGTGTCATAGGGTAACATAGTTGCTAGGATGCTTCCTACTATGGGTTAGTCTTTTTCTTTACACTTATAGCCTATAATATCATATATATATATATATATATATATATATATTATATATATAATATATATATATTATATATATAATATTATATATATATATAATATAATATATTATTATATAATATATATATTATACCCGCACCCGCCGCCCGAAATACTTGTTAATGGTTATTAAATTTTTTAAAAATTGTAGTGTAAGAAGAAAAAATCCAGAGTGTCTGATATATAAAAATTTTATTTTACTACAATTGTTCGAACGAAATATTTATTAAAAACATGAACTTTACATACCTTAAAGCAGTAAATAAGTAAATCAATAGAGGTGTTACCCAACACCTAAGGGATTAGTATGGCTTTTTTGTTTTAAAAAAACTGTTTTCCTGCTTTAACTCAATGGGTTTTTTGCTTTACTCATATGTTTTACTGTTTTAACTCACATATTTATTAAAACATTACATACCTTAAAGCAGTAAATCAGTAAATCAATAGATGTGTTCCTAACACCTAAGGGAATAGTATGCTTTTGTTTTACTGCTTTATAACTGCTTGTAAAACTCATGTTTATCTGCTTTAACTCAAACTCACTGCTTTAGCTTGCTTTAAAAACTCACATATACATTAGCATACCTTAAAGCAGTAAACTCAGTAAATCAATAGAGGTGTTACCTAACAGCCTTAATGGATTAGTATGCTTTTGTTTTACCTGCTTTTAACTCTTTAAGGACTCTGTTTTTAAAAATCGCTGCTTTAAACTTTTTGCTGCTTTAAACTTGCTTTAACTTTTCCCTGCTTTAAGCTGTCTTTAAAAACTTTCTGCCTTTAAACTGCTTTTACAACTCACATACATTCAATACCTTAAAGCATAAATCAGTAAATCAATAGGGGTGTTACAACACCTAAGGGATTAGTATGCTTTTGTTTTACTGTTGTTAACTTCTGCTTTAAAAAACTTTTTCTGCTTTAAATTCTGCTTTAAACTTTCTGCTTTTAAATTAACTAAAACTGCTTTAAACTTTCTGCTTTACTGCTTTAACTTTCTGCTTTACTGTTTAAACTCATATGTTTTAACTGCTTTAACTATATATTTATTAACATTACCAACCTTAAAACAGTTAAATCAGTAAATCAATAGAGGTGTGACCTACCACCAGGGTGGGGATAAGTATTCGCTTTTTGTTTTTAACTGGCTCTACTCTGCCTTTAACTCATGTTTTAACTTTGTTTAACTCATGTTTTAGATAACTTGCCTTAACTGTTATTTTTTACTGCTTTAAACTCATATGTTTTATAACTGCTTTAACTCATATATTTTATTAACATTATGTTTTTTTATTTTGTTTAAATACTTTTTATTTATTTTATTTTATTTTATTATTATTTTTTTAATTTATTTTTATTATTTTTTATTTTTATTTTTATTATTATACTTAGGTTATTTTACTTCAGCCTATTGTTATTATATTTAGAACACCATACAAACACAACATGGTCAGTACACAATCCCAGAGTAGGCACACACACACTTACAAAACTTATACCCATTCACTCTGACATTATACAACACATTCACGTATGGACACTTATACCACATTCACTATGACACTTATACACACATTTACTATGACACCTTACACTTATACATACATTCACTATGACACTTTACATTTACGCCATAGACACTTTCATTTACACTTATACACACGCGGACACACTTACACTTATACACACCCATTCACTATGAAACTTACATTTACCCATAGACAACTTACATTAACACTTTACAAAACACACTCATCACACATATCTTATTGCACATCACACAGCTACAGATTTACTTACACTCACATACACAGATTTTACTTACACAGACGACATGAGGTGTAGGTATCGGCAAGATTTACCTTACCACTCACACCGGAATACAGATTTACTTAACACTCCACACAAGTTTACTTCCTCAACACACAGATTTACTTACACACAGACACAGATTTACTTAACACACACATCAAAAATCGATTTACTTACACGATCATCAACACCAAAATCACAGTTCAGATTTACTTTACATTCACACCACACAGATTTACGTACACACACAACAGTACACACACGCACACACACAACACACCGCACGCAAACACTCACATGTTAAATTTTGACTTACAAACATATACGTATAATTTAATTAAACATTTTTTGGTTTTAAATTAAACAACGTACTTAAATATTACTTACTCATTCAAATAATAAACTAAAATTATTTCAAGTTTCTTAAGAACTTCTAAATAATAAATCAATCAATTACTTTGAAACAAAGAATTTAATTATTAACTGTTAATACTTTTTGTTTTATAAATTTTATAACTGATCAAGTTTTTTAAAACTAACTGTTTAAAAACTAAAAATTTTTTTATGAAATTTATTTAAAAAACATAACTATATTTTAAAACGTCGAGTACCTTAAAGCATATAAATCAGTATCAAGTAAAGGTCAAGCCCTAGCACACCCACCACTCTACAAAAAACCGAGCTATGCCACGTTTTTGGTTCTAAATTGACTTATGCTTTAAATCATCTTTAGCCATGTAATAAGTATAAAAATAACATATCAAATAAGTTCTTCTCTGCTAAGCATAACATGTATTTTGGTTTAAAACTCTTTCTAAGTTTTTATTTAAAAATAACAATTTTTCACTTACATTTATATTATTCGCGCGATGTTATCTAAAAATATTTCAAAGTTTTTTTTTTGAAATAATTGGATTTTCTTTTCTTTATTAGGGGTTGAATTAATATATTATCTATGTCCATTGACAATCCAAGCCACCACGAGAAACACAAGCAACGGCCGCACTCCTTACAGATACGACAACTGACCTTCTGCTTGTAAAATGTTGTTGAAATAAACAGGACTACTTTAAAGGATGATACTAACATTTAGGATATATACTTTTTGTTAAGCCCGGGGCGATTTAGGCCTAATTCCACAGGTCAAATATATTTTCAAACTTGGGATCTGACCTTTTTTCTTGTAAATGTGGTGCAAATAACTACGTTAGGCCAAATTTAAGGATAAGCCTTTGTTGTATCCCATGCTTGATTTAAAAGCCTAATACAGGTCAAAAAGGTAATTCCAGTATAGACAAGAATCATTGTTATTATTTGATTATTTTTATAACTATCAAGTTTTTAAAATAACTTTTAATAAAATTTTATGAATTATTAAAAACATATATTTTTACGTACCTTAAAGCAATAAATCAGTAAATCAGAAACTAAGGTCAACATACCCTAGCAAAATACCTACCTGAGCCTCTACATAAAACCAAGCTATGCCAGCCACCAGCAAACTTTCGTTTTTGTTCTATTGACTCATTTATCTGCTTGTTACTTCATCTTTTAGCGCATGTAATGTAAGTATAACAGAACAAATAAGAGGATTTGCCGCTTAATATCTACTTCCGGTGCTTAACATAACATGTATTAATTAAATCTTTCTAAGTTCTTATTTTAAAATAACAAGACATATTATTCACTTACATTTATATTATTATCACTAGATGTTAACTAAAATATTTCCAAAGTTTTTTTAAAATTAATTCGGGTTTTTCTTTTAAATTATTATGTATTCTATTTATCTATGTAACATAGTGTTAGAACACACAAAACCCTATGGGCAGCGAGAAAACAAAACGAACCCGCAACTCCTAAAGATACGAAACTGATCTCTCTCTGTAATAATGGTGTTGGTAGGTAATTTTCCTTTTTTTTTGTACCCCGGGGCGATTTAAGCCTAATTCCAGGTCAAAATATATTTCAAACTGACCTTTTTTTTTTTTTCACTGAACATGTTGGTTGCAATAACTAACGGTTTATGGACGCCCTACAGTTTAAGCCTAAAATTTAGGATAAGCCTTTTTTGTAGATAGACGGGCTAATTTAATCCTAATACCAGGTCAAAAGGTAATTCCAGTTCAGTATAGACAGAAAATCATTGTTTATTTATTATTTTTATAATATATTTCAAGAGCGTGAAAACATTGCTGGAAGTGGGAATCGGTTAAGATCCTTTAACAGGTAAGAAGGATATTGTTCCATTACTTGTGATTGGTGCGGAGTAGTTTTTTCTTCCCTAAGTTTCATAAGGCTAGACCGCAACAACCAGGGCTCAGACAATTGAAGCCCCCAGAGTAGCCCGCAAGGCAGCCAACCCCGCACCCGCTTGGTGCGTCCCGGCCGTGTCCCGCCCGCCGCCGCGGTTTGCGCCCTGCAGGACGCAACTATTTTCGCGTTCCCCTGGCGTGAAGCGCTGCCGCGGGCGCCACGGGCGAGGTGCAATAATATTCCGCGTTTCACCAGGCCCGAACGCGCGGGCGGACTCGCAGGCGCAATATTACCTCCACATGCTACCACCCCTCGCGAAATGAATATATAATATATATACTATATAATAAGTATATTATATATTATCTGATATATATATATATAATATATATATTATAATATATATAATAGTATATATATATATATATATATATAATAACTATATATATACTTGTATATATATATATATAACTAATATATATATATATATTTTATTATATAAATATAATCTATATATATTAATATAATATTA
>JABUQX010055874.1:0-18701 GCA_015478945.1 Trachelipus rathkii
TTATTGAGCATGGAGGTCGAATAGAAGAATGCAGGAGTATAGCATTACGTAGGAAGGAGTTCGAAATGATGGATGAAGATATTGGTGTAAGGGTATGTCGTCAATATAAATAACTGTTCCATATATATATCTATGAAGATGAAACCGCTACATATTATGACGAGATGGCTAAATGGTGAGAGTTACTACCTTCGCAGTCTCGTGAATGCTACTATACGGAGTGGGTCTATATATTATTTATAATGTACTGCGATAGCAAGTTATCTTCATCTAAAATAGGTATGAATGATTGGCGGTAAGGAGCTGTGAGTCACTTCTTTTTCGAGATTTGTCAGCTCACATTATATTCTTCTAATATCTTTCAGTTTTCGATCAGTGTGCATATGAGAATAGCAATATCCCCTATGCGAACCTCATAACTATCATTATGAGGAAAAGAAGGATTAGTGGATGATTAGATATATATATAAGTATACTTATATATTATATATTAATATATATATTATATAGTATCATATAATATATATATATTATATTAGATATATATATATATATATATAATATATATATACTATACTATAATATTATATTATATAAGTATCTAGAGCATTTGGTTCCAAGAGTACATAAGTACTTGTACCTGTAACTATGATAACCAGTATAATATCGTGACTTAAAGTACATAGTTTATATTTGAGAGAAGATACTGTAACTTGTACTTTGTCCTATGCAGTTTCTAAACTCAGTGTTAATCTATTGTCATATCATAGTGTAATTCGTACTTTAGCAATCCTAATTCATGTTACTTGAAATAATATTTGTATAAAAGTAAATTTTCAAAAAAGTTTTTGGGCATTGTGTTTTAACTAATATGAATGTATTATTTTAATTTTATTCACCGTTGTTTTTGTGAGTAAATAATTGATAATTATTATATGTTTGTAGTTAGAATTAATATATTTCACATTTTACAATCTTATACTCATGATTCATACATATATATAATATATATTACTATATATAGTTACTATTATACTTGTCAGATCATTATATAAGATATGATTATAGATATAAATTACAATACTTAATACTATATATATAATATATATATTATATATTACTCTTAATATTAATGTATAACTACCATGTTATTTTTAATCATAACTATATAATATTTATAATGGGACATATTTTACAGTTAGAAAAGCTCCGATGTATGCTATTATAGTATATAATATATTAATAATAATTCTTATAAGTAAAATTATACGGCTTACCTTATTATAATATATATATATATATTATATATTAATCATTATAAGTATATAGTATATATATATATATATTATACTTGATAATATATTATATCATAATTATATAATAAACTATAGTATAATATAATATAATATAATACATATACATATAGTAATATTATCTATAATAGTATATATATATATATATATTAAATTATATATATGATAATAAATATTTATATGTATCAGCTGATACGTATATATCAGTGGCGACTGCAGTAACCTTTTACTACTCGTGCCTCAACAAGAGGATTTCTAATCATCTCAATTCTCTTCATCTCTCTCTATATCTCTCTATCTCTCTTCTACTTTTAAGATTCCACATAAGATTTTTACTCATCTCTCTTACAATGAATACATACTATGTACATATGTATATATATATATTAACATTCTATGGTATATTATATTATAGCCAATATAGTGATATTTATATTTATTACCTATATGATACGAATGTACTTGGTGTATTTAGTATTTATATATATATAATACATATTTATAATATATACTATATATATAATATTAATATAGCTAATTTTCAAATATATATTATACTAGTATTAATAATATATATATAATATATATATAATATACTATATAATACTAATATATTATAATATATAGTTTATATTACTGATATGTCAGAACTAGTATCATATACTTCACTGACCTCCACGCAGTGTTACTTTGACTACTAGTTATATATTATATATATATATTATATACTATAGTATAATATAGTACTAAACTATATATATACTACTAGTTGTATTAATACCCTATATACTATATTGTATATTATTACTATATAGTATAGATCACTATATATATATTATACTTATATATATGATAAGGTGTAAGCTATATTAAATACTTGAGATATTCCAGTAATTTCGTTTTTTTTACTGTAATTGCAGGTGCTAAAGATGGATCATGAGTAGTGGTTAAAAAAAATGTATTATGAACTTGGTAGTTGAAATATTTTTGACATTATTATTAATTCCTAAGTAATCTTATCCCAAATTTTTTTATATTATTTTTCTTTTTTAATAAAAGTATTTTTTGAAATATTAAAATGTTAATCATAATGTATAGTAATTAAACCATATTATGTCTACATAACATAGTATTTATTAACAATTTTTGGTACTCTTAAGATTCCAGACCGACGTACGTTTTCCGATCTCCCGCTAATAATCAGGATTTGTCATGGTTCATATTTTGATTGAGAAGGTTTAAAAGCGTTATTTTAGCTACGGGGATATTATTATAATGTTCGGTTTACATTTTGCATAATCTTTCGTTTGTATTGTAATGTATTCTAATTTCAAAAAAAATAAGCACAATTTTATCGTAACATTTATGAAAGTTTGCAAAAAATAGACTAGTTCTAAAATGTCAACTCGTGTGAGCACGAGTAGCACGAGTGCAAGAGTCGCCTCTGGGTATATATTATTATATATATACTATATATAATAATACTATATATATATACTATAACTATATATGAGTAACTACTATATTATATATATTATATATAATTATATTCTATTACTATTAAGCGTATGATATCCTACTATCCATATATATTATATAATAGTTACTAATCAAGACGATAATAGCGATTATAACCTAAACGAATTTGAACATTGTTAAATCATATTTAATTTACAGGGCACGGACTAGGTAAGAATCCTTCTTCCCATTTTTCAAAAATGTAAATGTCTTTGATAAAATTTAAACCATGACATTGTAATTAAAATTAATTAAAAGTTAAAATAACTATAGCGAAAGTCATAAATCGAACATATTACAATTAAATTGAATGATAGCCAATAATATGTGTTTAAGAGAGTTCATGATTTAAAGCAAACCTCACTTCAGTATTAAAGACTGTTAAATCTTAGATTTCATTTAACGTCGGTTTGAGATGCCAAATATACAAGGATCTAACAACGTGAAGATGCGGGTTTCTCAGTGTTGGACATATATCCCAAATGTCGTATCCTGTATACGCATGGTCCGTTTTCCTGAAGAGAATGAGCATTTATAGCTGAATAGGGGGGACTGATGTTATAATGGCCTATGAGTCCTAAACATGAAATACGTCTGAGTGTCTTGCAACAGTACGCGATGGAAAAGGGGCATTGTCTTTCTAGGTAGGTGGCATCGGCAGTCACCGTACTTGTAATGATATATTTATTGATGAGCATAAAGGTAAAGAGAATTTATCCTTTAAATTTAAAATATTTACCAATTTTGTTTTCAATCGAAAATAAATCAAATTTAAACTGTGTAAAGTTTGGTTTTCAAAACGCATCATCAGATTTTACGAGTCGAATTTTGTACACTCGATTTTTCCCGCAGAAGAGAACCAACTTCATTACAAAAATAACTTCAACGGAGCGATAATTTAGCCTAGAGAACTTTGTTCTTTAAATTTTGCTGAAAGCAATTTTCGAAAAGTTGGGGTCAATTATAAGATTCTGGAATCCCATTCTTCAGAAATAATGGTTCTTCACGGAAATCAAAGTTCGTTTGTAAAATTGACATAACAGATGACGAAAGTTTTTGTATCCCCTGTCAAAAGATTTTTACAATTAAGTTGACTGTTGAAAAATATTAGGAATACGAAAGAGTAAATATCTTGTCGTCAATCGCAGTAAAGATGATTATATAACATAGGGGTCGGCTTGGGGTATCTCTTGATTTGGGTTTGCGCAAGTTGGTGTAACAAAGATTTTTATTGAGGGTCATCGTTCCGAGGGATTCAGGAGGAGAAGCAATTAATAGTAACCCTTAATATCAGGGTAGGTGGATAAGCGTAAACGTAGTATTTATAGGGTAATTAGTCTTATTGAGCGTTCGTAGGGAAGATATTGATGCTGATTGTTGGTTGATGAAGAACAGTGCGGTCTGTAGTGACTGAAGGACTCTGAGTTGTGAAGAACACAGGTGTGTTTAGTAATGGTAGACAAGATGTGTGGACTCAATCTTACATATAAAACAAATTGATTGGGAAGACGAGGGGAGGAGAAGAATAATGGGGAGTATTGTTATATCGCGCTCTCGCACAGGCGTACATAGGTATTAATGAGGGAAGCTCACGACGGTGCTCGTAGTGTAGGGTGTCTGCGATTCAGGGTATAGTGATGGCTCTGGTAGTAGCTTTACTGAATGGAATTCAAAAAGTATGACTAGTGAACGATAGGAAGCGTGTGTAAAATCAATAGTCGATGATCAGTGATAGTGATGTCGGTCTTAAATAATTATAACGCCCGTTTCAGAGTGAGGCGAGGGATGTGTTTATGTCTCCTTGGTTATCAATCTTTGTGATATGTGATGGGGTTCATGAACAGACACGTGTATGTAAGATGGCTGTGTGGGTGGCAGGGTGATGTCTAGAAATGATGGACTCGAAAGCGATGTGGAGGGTCCAACCTACTTATCACTGCCCGATGATTTGGTTTTGTGTGTGCGAATCTGAAGAGATGAGTTTGAGAGGATTGGTACAGAGAGATTTGGTAGTTATGTGTAACAACCAGATGGCGGGTTGAAGTAACGGTAACGAAAAGAGTAAAGGTATAACATGGTTGTGAGTGAGGACAGTCCTTGGTGTCGAAACGTTATGTGTAAGATGGTGACCAGGGCTGGAAAAAGTGTCTAGAGTTTTGAAATATTTAGGGAGATGAAATGCTCTGGATGAAATGGGAATGGATGTATGCAAGATGGGATCCGGTGGCTGGTTGGGCCAATTAATCGCTCATGGTGGACTGGTAAGGACCTTAAGTCTTCGAGTGCACTACATTCTAGGGTCTTACATGAGGTATGTTGTGTAGGCCTGTGTTTAACAGTATAGTATGCTCGGAGACTGCTATGGTCAGCGATGTAAGCAGTATGAACTGCTATAACGTACAGCATGTGTATGCAAGAGTGGACAAGTCTATAGGGTGTGTGGTGTCGAGAAGAAATTGATAAATGATTGGGAATGAACGTATAAAAGAGTTGTGTGTCTGAAGAAAGGGGTAAATGAAGAGAATAAATAAAATGTACGTTGAAGACGGATGTTTGGTCATGTGGAGAAGATGGAAGATAGTCGGTTGGTTTAATTACAAACTGTATAAGTGGTGAGTGGTGGTGGGAATCAACGCGGCTGGGTAGACGAAGAAAAGTGATTGAGTCAGAAAAGAATGTCTGGAGGAGAGAGAGTGTGGAGGGTGGACAGAGAAGAGAAGGTGCATAATAGGAGTGAATGGCGGGGTTTTGTGAGGAAATATGGTTGTTCACGCCCACTGGGCAAAGGGATGAAAACTCTCACATTGACAAGGATCCATAGGTGAGGTTCCCGTGCGAGGTCCGTGAAGCTCTAGGGTGGATTTTCTGTCTGCGACGAAGTTCTCACAAACAGATATAAGGGGGTCGATAAGTCTGATCTTTCTTTTTCGACTTGTTTTCATTATCTCCAATGAAAATCAGTGAAGGTTCATTTAGCCTAAATTCTGGTGGTGGAGCAGAAGGTGGTTCAATGACCACAGCTGTTACGGCAGCGGCAATTGTGCCTGCTTCTGTGACCTCAAGAATTGCCTTATGAACAGCCTCACTGACGTACACTCCTTCTTCATTAGTAAATCTTGTAAAATCAGCTGACGCACTACTAAATATTTGATTTATTCCAAGAGACATAAGATCAACTTTGAGATTAAGGTCAAGACTCAGTTTCATTTTTGGAATAATTACTCTCAAATCTTTAGGTACCATTTGACTGATGAAGGTATTCAAATCATTTGAATTAAGAGAACTCTCTATTTGTTGCAGGTTGCCTATACTTATTGGTTTTAAAATGTACAGTGAAAAACGATTTCCAACATAAGGGAGAGAAATCAATTCAAACCCTTTATTATTATTTCACAGATAAGGAACAACCATTCTTGCTGTCATCATTGGAATAGTAATGTTTTCCGTTCCTGTGTTGAAGGATCCATCTGTTGTTTCGGAAGAACTGAATTTATTTAACCACGTTGCGTTAAGGAAAATAACGTTAGCAATAACACATAGTGTTAGAGGACTTAAATTCACTGAAAATAATTTTGTTATTTTTCCATTCGTACTTTCTGAAACCCAATTATTAATCCTCTCCGTTGAAGCATCAGGAGAATTTGCATAATCTAAACTCTCTACTTCACTTAGGTAAGATGTTTCAGAAACATTTGTAAATGAATCATGGATTGCAAATCCTATCTGAGGGAATATTCTGGTATATAAAGAAATCACGACATCATTTTCTGATTGTGGGAGAGTCGTAAAAATTTCTTGATATGTTTCATGAACTACATTCTCTTGGAGATCATTTGGATAACCTAAAGCCTGTCTTATTTCCAAGTTTGTTGGTCCATTTGTACCAAGCATTAGTAAGTTGAGGATAACTGCTATACTAAATGGAGATAGAAAAACATTTTCTGGTGGTTTATCTTTAGTCCACTGAGCGTATGATATTTCCCTACCAATATCTTGGACCGTGTCGATGATATCTTGTTTATTATTAGCTTCGATAACTGGCTCTTTTTGGAGTAAATAAATGCTAACAGCAGCAAGTACTGCCTTGATTATAAACATGATTTGATTCTGAAAAAAAAATTTATATATATATATATATATATATATATATATATATATATATATATATATATATATATATATATATATATATATATATATATATATATATATATATATATATATATATATATATATATATATATATATATATATATTGTATATATATATATATATATTATATATATATACTTAATATATATATTTAATATAATATAATATTATAATATATTATTATTATATTATATATCATAATATATATAATATATATTATTTTTATGTTTCTTCTGGTGGGAGAGGACTGAGACCTGCAAGTACTTTAATACAGAAGAGGAGAGTTCTGGAGGTGCAATCAACAGTCATTTAATCAAGATTTAATTCATAGGAAGAGGGAAAAATAGAAGAATGAACTGTGTTATAGATTTTATCAGTAGTGTAGTTTAAGAATGAGCATAGCTATTAAGTCTCAGGTTAGAGAAGGGGTCTCCAAACTAAAACCCGAGAACCAAGTCCGGCCCGTGAGCATCGCCAATCCGGCTCGCAGTAGAATACCCTGATTTTATGTTTAAGCCCTTGGGACTTAGTGGAGGAGCCAGTGTGGCCCTTAGGCTAAAACGTTTGGAGACCCCTAGGTTAGAGAGTAGGACAAAGAAGGAATGAGATGTTGTAGATTGAAGCGTCGCCCTAGGTTTCCTCAAAAGGGAAGGTACGCATCAAGGGAACTCAGATAAACAATATCTGTTGTGAATGTAACAGAGTAAGGAAAGTGATGCAACACTCTGAAAGAAAGAGAGCTATAGGAGAGAGTTAGTCAGAGCAAATAGTTAATAAGATATTAAATTCAATTCTACACTTTCAAGAGAAGCTGTGGAAGTGGAGTATAAAATCTCCACTACTAGATATTGTAATTGCATGAGATGTGAGTGTGGATGAAAAAGGTTTACTTGAAGAGTGCATTAAGAGCATTCATATATATATAAACTCATTATAATAAGTTTATGCTTAGAGAGAAAAGCATTGTATTATTTCAAAGAAACATCACGACCAAAAGAAATAAAAAGGATATTGTGAAAAGATATATATAGGTAATTTTTCTCATCACATTTTGAATATTCATAAAAAATAATAACAGTAGTATTTTATCTATTATATATCTCAAGTTAAAATAAAAGTAATAAAATAATTAATTTTTTATATCTTGAGTGATAAATTCACATATTTTCCTACGTCTCTCCTTTTTACCATAAGTAGAGATTATTTTTCATTTGACTTTATCTTAAAAGTTCATTTATTATGTTAAATAATGTTCTAGTTAAATATATAATTTTTAACAACTAACAGATTCACTTGACCGATCCGTCATCCGTCGTTATGTTGATAATTAATTCTATATTAACATCCGAACAAACAACTATTTGGAAAAGTTTTCTGTGAAAATGAAGGATATTTATTTTATATATGTTGCATATTCATAAAATTTTTAGTAACCATAAAATTAAAATAAATAGTAATTAGAGTGAAAAATAATAAAGAAAATTAGTCATATGCGTGTTTTATATTTATATATTTTGGAATGAAAATTAAAAGTTCGCTATTTATTATTATTAATTAATACTTACCCTCGTCTTGCAATGGGAATTTCTCTTGCACATTATTTTCTCTTCTCTGTCTCCTGTATAAAAATGGTCTCTATGAAACGCTTTCTCTAAGCGAAGAATTATATTTGATCGAAGTGTACAAGCAAACTCTACTGTTAAAGAGAAGAATTTTCAAAGATTAAAGGAATATATGCTTATTTCAACTGTGGTCTCATTTTTAACATCTTTTATCGTAATGTGCTATCCCATGAAATATTCTCCAAAACGTAATCACCCGAGAATATTGCGACCTAAGATAAAGGTAGTTTTGGAGATGATGTAACCGAATCACTCTTTATAGGAAAGTGATAAAAAATAATTACTTTTAGTTAAACAAGAACATAAATGTCTTTTAGGTGTATTTTTTCATACCATTCACAGAATGAATTCTCTAGGGTAAATAGATACCCTAAAAAATAAATCCCATAAATTCAAGAATATATCTCTAAATTTATGATAAATCAACATGAAAGAGTAGAAATTATCTTGGTGGACTGAATATGAAGATAAAAAATCTAATAAAACAAAGCGATGACGGTATCATGTTTAAGAATTATCCCTACCTAATATATACAAATCCTACATCAAATAAGGGATATAGCTGATCTAATTTGTGATAGAACAATTCAACACTTATCGATAAACCACAGAAATCATAATTATATTACTGACCCTGCCAAATGTTCAATATAGTATATGACATGCGAGGTCCTAAAGAAGGAAGCTAGTTTAACCATAATTAAATTAAATAAAACCAATAACAACGGAATACAACCATCTTTTCTGTGAGACCAACTTAAATAAAACTTAGCATATACCAAACTCGAGAGTAAGAAGAAAATGTTAGTATATATTGTAGATTTTCGCCCATTGTAACTAAGCACTAGAATACTATAATATATTTATAATGAGTAATACTTTCTACTCTTTCGAGGCACTCGTTGTGGTGTGAATAACATTTATTTATTTAATATTATGTTTATATAATAGTGATCGAACCTGGTAATGTATACAATGATATATCAAATAATATATAAAAATTATTTTTAATAATCTTCTAATACATTTACATTTTTTATGTTGTTATTTAATTTTACATAGCGGTGAAATTAAGTAAATAAATAATTTATCTATTTATATAACTGAACTTGGATTATATATGACAGGTAAATACTGTGATAATAAATTTCATGTAAAAAATAAGTTACAGATTAGGAAAATCCTGTTTTAGAAACTTCGAATAGAATATATTTATTATTTTTAAATTTTAATATTTAAAATAAATAAATCTCTTATACAAAATGATTTTTATAATTCAATATTTAAATAACAAAAAACTCTACTCGTAAAGAATATATATATATATATAATATACTATATAAATTATATATATATAATATATAATATATTAATTATATATATATATATTATTATATATTATATAATTTTATATTATTATATTATTATATATAAATATAATATAATATTATATATATTAAATTATAATATTTATATATATAATTAATATTATAATAATTACTAATATATTATATTATATATATATTTATAATATAATAATTATATTATTATATATATATATATTATATTTATATATTTATATACATATTATATATATATAATTAATATATATATATATATTATAATCATGTATATAATTAATATATATATATATATAATATTATATTATATATATATATATATATAATATTAAATATTATTATATAATATATATATAATATAATTATATATATATATTAATATATATTATATCATATATATTAATATATAATATATTTAATATTAATTATATATATATATATATATATATATATATAATTAATATTTATTAATATTTATATATATTATATTAATAAATTGATTTATTAATTATAATATAGTGAGGTGACTAGAGAGTGGAGCACTCGCTAGCGATTAGAAATTACTCCCATTGGGCTTATGTCTGTTTTAGTAAGGGTAATTATTCCCATTATACATAATTCCAGCACCTAATGGTTCGCCTTTTATCCAACGTTTTAGCGTTCATATCTCATATACTTTATTTCCAACCTTTCTTCAAGACAAGATTTTTATGCTAGCCACCTACACTTATATTATGATCTCACATTAATCAATTAAATACACATTACACTATGACTTCACACTCCTCTTCTAGACATCATCTTACAGACTATCCTTTATCTCAACTTTTATTTAATTCACTATCTGATCCTGTGAAGAAGGAGTGTGAAGTAAAAAAGAATTTCCATTTGTACTTACCTATACAACAATTTGGTACAGATAGTAATATGTTCTGGCGTATGTCTGTCAGATGGAGACGCGTTACTATTAGTTTGGTACTCATGTGTGAAATAAAGTATGAAGTTGAGTATGATTGTAACCCTCATTAAAACCACTTAATCTATGCTGTTATAAGCTCAATGCATGCCTACTGAGGAAAAGATCGTGTTGAATCGACGGCTCGTACATCTGACTCTCCTTCTAATCTTTCGAGCAAAAAAATTGTGTTTTTCCCAGTGAACACCATAATTATTATTTGGCATTCTTGGTTATGAGCAGAGAGAAATACCGATGCGTAATGTCAAAGCAAGGGCAGCATTACCTGAATGATGTGCGCCGAAATGAGGACTGAGAGCACTCTCGTGGTCGGATAGGATTGATCAATTATTCCCAAGAGAACGTATAGAGTCATATTTGTTTTTCCAGCTCTCTCTCGCTATAAGCTGTACTAGAAAACAGATAGTTGGACATTGTATATAGTTACGATAACATTGATACGATAAAATGTGGTTTGTTGTTATGTAGTGAAGATAAGTGTTAATTTTTTGACTTGTATTGAAATTTGTTTGTGAATAAGAGTATAGAGAAACTGAGTAGAAGAGATGATAAACAGAATGTGGTAGTGCATAATTCATAGTGTGATGCTAGTGCAAAACTTGGCAACAAGTCCCGCTTTACCCTCCCTTCGATGTACAGAAGCTATATGGTAGAGTTTTGTTTATTATGTGAGTACTATGATTCTAGGGTAAATTAATTTAAGTTTTTATGATAAAATAGTTGTCAACTGATGTGTGTGGCATAGTGTACATTATTGATACCATCGAATATAGGTAACTAGTTTGATGTAAAGAGTGCAATTTAATTATTCTGGAGAAAATCTGATTGATATATGTTTGGATGAGGTGTAGAGTTTAGTGTAGCTTTCAGATTTTGATTGTCAAGGTGGCACGGGACCTGGTTGCAAAGTGTTGGCGACAGCCACCTAGATATATTCCTAAACCGGGTTTGGATATATATGCGCATATACTCTCTTAATATAAATAGATATTAAAGAGTGTATGTGATAATTTAAACAGAGTGTGGGCTTTGGCATAGCTGTTATCGTGAGAATTTGAGAATTGAGTTCCGCGAATCCTCAATTGTAGTGCTTATTTGTAAGTAGGTGAAAGGATAAATAGATTGTTACTCGGCTAAATAGTTGTTTTTATCTTATACTCTTTATACCGCACTATAATATAGGATTATTTCATAATTAATTGAGATGACATAAATAATTTATTAAATTATAATCCTATTAAAGTATAAGCTAGAATGTGAATAATGGAGTTTGATGAATGGTTATACTCGGGGTAAGTGAACAGTGTGGCAAATGACCTTTGATGTTCATGTGACTGTTAGAGAGGTTTGGCGATCGTGCTCTGACCAGGACATGTGTTGGATGCGCTGAGAAATCTCTCAGTGAGTAGAGGTTAGGAATGGGATTATCTGAAATTATGTTGATAATCTTATTTATGTTAAAATTAAAAGTTAGCGTGGGGCTTTGAATGTGGATGGAAGAAATTAACTCAGGAAAGAAATGGAAGTATAATAATATAATGTTATATATATATAGGTGTATAGAATGTTTTCCAAATTATTAGTTTAAAGTAGAAAACAATTTTATAAAAATATATCAGAGAGAATACGGTGGCTAACTGGTGTACATGAATGTAGGCGCTAAGTTTTGCAACCCAAGTGCACAAATCCCAACTTGAATTTTACAAGCTGAATAATATCATAGCAAACACCACATCTTATGTGCATCACTTAATAAATATTGATTTATGCTGTTATGTGTAGAGTATCTAAATAATAAAGTATAAGTAGTAGATAGATGTGTGCCTAAAGTATGTTGACTTTATTAAGATTTTAACAAGTCACTACTAACGAGTAGTCGATAAATTTAGTGCTAAAAAAAAATGGTCACACAAATTTTTGGTTAGTTAATTCAAAGAGTTTGCATCAAATTTCCGTAATCGTTTGTAAATGTTATATAACGAGTGGCTTGAAAAATTGCAACAATTCTCCGTAGAAAAGTTACACGAATTCATAGTACTTATACGAAGCCCATTCAGTTCAAAACAAAAGAAACAAAAATAAAAGAAACGTTATATAGGTGTGCGCTGGAAATAGCTTTCTGAAAAAGCACTATTTTATGATGTTCTTGGTCTCTGAATACTCTGATATATATAGCTATACAATTTTGTGTATTTTTATTTTAAAATAAGAGATCACAGAAACGTTTAGTGCCAATGACTAATAAGATGCATCAACGAGAATAATGAGAAGAGTTTACATAAATCAAAATGTTGCGGATAAACATTAAAATTACTATGATGTGTATTTATGAGTGATGCAATGAATCGAGAGACTACAAGCGATAATATACGATAAAAGCGCGTCCTTCCGTGGATGAATATTGAAGCGCGCTCACATACCTTCTGCGTTTGTAGATGAGATAAGGGGGATCTGCTTACGAATAATGAATAGAGGAATTACGTAGTGTCTAATCGGGTTAAATATCAGATGAATTTATTGGGCATAGAGGGCAGCTAGTTTGTTATGAACTAACCAGAAGGAATCTTCGGTGTAGAAACATTCTGTTCTATTATAAGCACACCATTCGCTGACTTGCCTGTAAATACATTATGATTAATAGGTGGAATGATAGTGTTGCAGTTTAATGGTCTCTAGATTAATAATAATAGATTATTTGTGATGCCTATGAAGTCAAAATTATAAGAGGTGAATATAAATAAATGAGTGGTTGTTGTATATAGTGGTGCTGGGCAAACTGGCAACCCCAAAGTCCCGGTGCCACCCTCCTGATATAATATATATATATATATATATACTTTTATAGAGTGATAAAGTGATTAGTAATAGAATGGTGAAATCTGCAGTTATATGATGAAATTATCTGGTGGAAATGATCAAAATCTGGAATGGCTCTAAGATGTGAGTAGATTGAGTGTTAGATTTGGATAGATTGATTAGATAGCAATGCTATATAATTAATGGTAGAGTATCAGGGGGGTGGGCACCGGTAATTAAGCTTCAGTGAGGGTATAGTCGAAAGAAGTTGCAAAGAGCCGTACACTAGTACTTACTTATATACATTAACCTCAAATGTTAGGTATATCCAGCCGGTAATAGATTATGTATTTAAGAGCGAGATTGGAGAGTGTAGAATAGCTCTTTGTAAGTGAATTTTAAAGGGGAATTAAAGATTTAGGTTGTGTGAGTTGTTGTTAGAGATAGAATAACCCTATAGCTTTCCATATTTTGTTCTTAAGACCAGAGAATTAATCTTTAGAGTAGACTGAGGGGAAACTGGAATGGTGATGGTCGATATATTTGTATTATCATTGAGATATTACGCCGTTTCTAAGTAGGAAGTGTTGTGTATAGATGATATGATAGATGGACTACATTCTTTACATTGAACATTATATATAAGAATTTAGAGTAAGTTAAGGAATTAAATTGCCTTATATAAAGGTTTCATCATTTCAATAATTAAGGAAATATATGGATAATGCAACAATGCGTTGTATATAGTTAGAGTAATAGGTGCAGTAGAGCCTGTGCCATGGCAGGTAGTTGTCGATATGCATAATCCCTAAGGTGTGTGGTGAGTGATCGAAAGTATGTTATGACCATAGGTGAAGCGTGTGTATGAATTAAATGTGGGATATTTGATAAAGTGATTTGAGTTTAATATTAATATGCGGGTGAGGCAGTGGTATGTGTATATTGTCTCCTCTTGTTTTATTATATATTGGTGTTATATGAATGTGGTTATGAAAAGAATTAGAGGTGGGGAAGGCTAAGTACGGATAAGGTACTAGTAAATGATGGAGTAAATAGGAATGAAGAGGCAGTAGTGTATTGCCTGTACCTATTATAATACAGATTGATTTCGTGAGTTTAGTGCGGATAAATGAATCTGAATGAGAGTTTAAGTAAGGTAATTGGATATTGGTTACTGCCGCGTGTGTGTGTTAAAAAGAGGTAGGTTTTAGATAAAGTAAACGTAGATAGAGTAAGGCTATGGTTGTGTGAAGTTAAAGTCTGGCTCTCAGTGCCTCGGTCGCTGGAACCTTTGGTTGGCCAGAGTGTGTGATAGTGAACAAGTGGAAACAATCTAGTTACTTAGTACCGAGTTTTAATATTTTATAGGATTCCTTTATAGTTGTGTTTATTAGAATATAAAGAAATAAAGTATGCAGTAATTTAAAAGATATAGATAGTGTAAAAAAATGTTGGTGAAATTCGTTGGGTGGTTGTGTGTTTAACAGATATCTATTACCAATCCTTGGTGATGAGAGTGTAAACCGGTTATTATGTTATAAAGTAACATATAAGGTGCGCGTGGTAACCGAGTATCTTTATGTCGTTAGGTGTGTGACTGACGTTTCGATTAACGCGTGTGTTATATAGTGAATTGAATATTGTTGTCTATATTGAGTTTTAATCTTATATTATAAAATAATTAGGTCCCTATTAAAAATATTTAGGAAATATAAAAATGGTTTGTATATAGTGGTGGCCGGTGAAAACTATGCCACTCGTGACTTTATTATTAGTAATAATATTTATTATAGTGAATAGTAGTAAAATGTTTCATGATATGGACATAATCTTAGGTTCGTGTTAGGTGTGAAAATGAATATAATTGAAAAAATAATTGAGGGAATGAAACGCTTAAATATAAAGTTATGTTTGTGGTAAGTGATAAAGAAAAAGAGTAAATTGTACTATGATATAGAGTAACAAATGAATATAAATACGATTGAGGATGGTTTGTCCAGTCGCAAAGGATGGCATGATGGTCAGTTGGTTGTAGCGGTGAATTTATATACTTGTAGTGTCGGAGTGTGCTGGGAATCGGCGGCTGGGAGACCGAAGAAAAGTGGGTTGAGTCAGTTAAAAGAAATGCCTGGCAGGGAAAGGAATGTGGAGTTTGGCCAGGCGAGAATGGACAAGGTGTTATGAACTAGGACCGTGAATGGCCAGCGGCCGGCTTACTGAGGGGGTATTGGTTTCGAAATGGCTCCCTATCTATTGTTGGCTAAATATGGTTAAGATAGCGGCACACATTGACTTAAGGAGCTCCTATATGTTTAAAGATGTCTCGAACGCTGAGTACCTCTTTATTACAACTGTATTTAATGGTCTCTGAAAGCCACTAGGCGTAGGAATTTGTTTAACGGACGATTTCTCTATATTAAGGATGTCATACGAGGGAGTGCGGGTATCTCTGGCCTTCTCATTCGAAGCTTTCGGTTATTTATGTGTTTTGTGCGTCATAATAATGCTCTTACTACTTATCTGGTATCTGTTCGTAGGTGAGACGACGAGATTTTTTCACCGGTCTGGGAAGAAGTCGGCGAGTGATGTGATGCTATAGATTGTTATGATGATCGGATGTTGATTGTGAAATGATGGATGTGAATGCAATATGATGAATGAATATGATGAGATGATGATGATGATGAATGTTGAAGTAACTTGATGTATATAGATAGCATATATTGATGTATTGGTGGGTTATTTATATATAGAAATATTTATATAAAATATTTTTTAAAATAATGAAAGCCACTTTCAAAGAACAACTTGTGGTGTAAGCATTAGTTGTTATATATCTTGCATAACTCACTACAGAATATCGGATATATATTAAGTAGTTAATTGTTATTAACATATTGGTTGGTCTTGTGATATTTCTTGACTCTTTATCCTCTCTGTGCAAATAACAATATTAATTGTTATCTTTATATCTCTAATTGAAAATCAGTTGATAAAGGTATCAATTTAACATAAAATTGCAGTAGAATTGGTAATGGTAATACAGAACGTGTTGTATTGAAGACTTCAGGGCTTTGTCTACGGCAAGTGGCAATTGTAACCTGCTTTAACTGTTGAACCTTTCAATTAGTAAATAGCCTTTAATGATACTCCTTACTGACGAACACTCTTCAACCCTACTCAATTCAGTAAATCTTGTAAATTCAGCTGACGCACTTCTATAACAATATTCGATATATTCCAAGAGATTATATGGATCAATTGTTGAGATTAAGGTCAAGAAACCCAGTTCATTCTTGGAATTATTAACTCTTAAATCTTGATAGGCACCTATATTTGACCGATGATGGCTATTCAAATCATTATGAATTAAGATGAACTTTCTCATTGTTAGCAGTTTATCATATTTAAATGGTATTTTTAAAAATTGCATCATCTGAAAAAACGATTTCCAAACATAAGGGAGAGAAATCAATTCAAACCCTTTATTATTATTTCTCAGATAGGGGACAACCATTCGTGTTGCCATCATTTTAATAGCCGTTCCTGTGTTGAAGTATCCATCTGTTGTTTTAGAAGAACTGAATTTATTTAACCACGTTGCGTTAAGGAAAATAACGTTAGCAATAACACATATGTAGATCATTACTTAAAGAGCTCTGTGAAAATAATTTTCTTATTTTTTCCTATAATCGTAAACTTCTGTAAAACCTCAAATTATATTATCTATATCAGTTGATAAGCATCCAGGACATATAATTTGAATAATCTAATCTTCTCTACCTTCCACTTAGGTAGATGTTTTCAGACATATTGTAAATGATAATCAGTTGATTGATTGTAAAATCCAAACCTGGAGGGTAAATTAATTTCTTAGCGTAATATTATAAAGAATAATCTCGTATAATAATTTATTTTGAATTGTGGGGAGTCGGTTAAAAAGTTCAAATTGATAGGTTTCTTATATGAATCTAACTTCCTCTTGGGAGATCCATTTTATGGATATACTCTTAAAGCCTGTTTTTTTAATTTCCAAATAATGTTAGTCATTTGCTTTAACCATTAGCATTAGTAAAGTTTGATATAGATATTACTGCTTATAACTCTAATTGGAAGATAATATTAGAATAACATTTGTCTGTGTTTATCTTTTAGTCCACTGAACGTATGTATATTTCCCTATACAATCTTTAGTTTGTCATAAAATAATTAGTTTATCGTAAATGATATAACTTGTTTATGATAAAAAGATTTCTTTTTTTCTTTTCACCGTACCGATCTTTATTATTAGTACATAATTAATATTAATAGTATACAAATTTAAATCATAATAGCTTAAATACTATAAAGCAGCAAGTACTGCTCAACCTATAATATATATTGATTATTTTTTATTAAACTCAATTTGATTATGATTACTGAAAAATAAAACATTATATTATAATATAATAATATATATATATATATATATACTCTATATATAATATTAATATATATTATATATAATTATATATATATAATTAAATTAAACAAAGTAGTTTTACGTACTTCAAAATAAAAAAAATTAAAAATTCTATGTCACATATACGAAATCATCTGTAAGGAATATTTTTCCATTTTAAAATATTGGAGAATGTCTATATATATACTTATATTTAAAAATAAATTTCATTTATATTACATTATTAAATTTAATGATCCCTTTATATTTTATTTATTATTATCTATGTCAGTTTAATATTAGCATATTTAGAACTTATAGTATTAATTAATTAAATATTCCTTTTAGATTTAATATATAAATTAAATAAAGTTCCTATAGATTATAATTAACCTATAATCTACTATTTATGTATTATAATTATAAAAATTCCCTATTTTAGGATTATTTAGTGATTAAAAATGTTATTTTAAGATCATTTCTGTTAAAAAATTTACTACTTTTATATGTGTTCTAAATAAA